>CM056723.1:73139663-73390709 GCA_029844215.1 Przewalskia tangutica | reverse complement strand
GGGTAGATTTTTGGCTAGGCTGGGGGCCTCGGCAAAACTACTAGGCTAGAGGGGTATTCGCCAAGGGCCTTCACAAGAGGAGGGAGGTGTTGGACGAAAAGGCTACAAGGGGAGAGGAGAGGATTTTTCAAGACTTGGAAAGATTTGTGGATGAAGAACTCTTCATCTCTGGGGGTATTTATAGGTCAAGTGGCCAATCAATGGCCAAGATTAAGACAAGTGCAAGGCAAGTGTAGGGTGAGGATTAACTAAACACAAATATCCTACCAACTCCTCGGCTTGTACACAAGGCACAAAAAAGCGTGCTCGCCATTGCCCAAATCGTCCAAATGGACGATTTTCAAGTCCATCAATTGGAGGGTGACAAGTGTCGCCTCCCGTTGGTCCAAAATGTTTCGTCTCTCGGAAAAATCCGCAAAAAATTAGAAATGGCATGGCGGAATTTACCCTACGAAAGTTGTGGAAACGTTTCGCGGAAAACTATTCGTTTTGTGAGTTGTGCCCAAAAAAACGTTTTGCCTAAACTTTAAAACTAGACTTTTTGTCACGTATTCCTTACGCACATACTCGGAAATACGGTATAACAATTACAAATCGTGAGGAGTTGGAAGGTCTACTCTTCAAACGAGACTTGGTAACAGAATTTAAATCTTGAGATAACCAAGGAAACATCTCATTGATAGGACCTCGAAACTTGATAAGGGTGGGAACCGAAGAGTCAACTCTTCTATTGAATTCAAAGGATGCGGAAACTAAAGGGGTAACTCGTCCAAAGAGGTATGGAAACTTGATGGCTACGGGAACCGAAGGGTCTACTATTCAAATGAGTCTTGGAAGATCAACTAATGTGGAATTCGAAGGGTCGTTCTATTCCAAGTCGCCTAAGAATTCTGATTTTGTCTCGACCATTGAAGCATTTAAGACTGCGGGTACCAACGAGCCTCTTCCAATGACGGGACATTATGATGATCAGAATACCAAGACGTTTCAGGAGGGTGTCCATGGGACATTGATTATCCCCATTATGCAAGGATCGAAGTCAGTTGTGGGAAATGAGCCTTGCATTAATGCTGTGGAAACCGAGGCATTACACTTTAAGGCTGCGGGTACCAACGAGTCTCCTTCAATGACGGGTCTTTATGATGGTAGGAATACCAAGACGGTTCAGGAAGGTGCTCAAGGGACATTGATTATCCCCGTTATGCGAGGTTCGAAGTCAGTTGTGGGAAAGAAGCCTTACATTATTGTTGAGGGAGCCGAGGCGTCACACGTTAAGGTTGCGGGTACCTATGTGGCTCTTTCAATAACGGGTCATTATGATGGACAGAATACTAAGACGGGTCAGGAGGGTGCCCATGGGTCATTAATTATTCCAGTAATGCAAGGATCGAAGTCAGTTATGGGAAACAAAGTGAATTATATTTCCAATGAGCCTAGGTACTACATGACCATTAATAAATCGGGAGCCAAGGGGTCGGACTTAAATGACGCGTGATCCAAAGCTCCCTCTCGTGTAATGAGACAACAACCCCTGAATCTAAGTGTCACTAATGAAGGGACACGAGCCATTTATGGCAACCATTCCCAATGATGCACTAGTCTTGATTTCCTCGACGCATCTATTGCACCTACCGCGTGCAAATGATACTGGAAGCCACAATATGATTTAATTCCCTCCTGTAACGTCACCTTTGTGTGAACGCCCCATCACCCTCTCTTTCATTTCGTGTTTATGCTTACGTTGAGGATTGAGAACCATCAATGACTGATTGTAGCTCCCTGTTATTTTCGTTTGTTCTTTTATAATATTTGCATTTACCTAAAAAAAAAAAACTATTTTTTTAGAAAATCTGGGCACCAAAATATCATGCACCCAATAAGCTAATCAACTATCTTTTTAGAAAATCTGGGCACCAAAATATCATGCACCCAATAATCTAAGAAACCTCTTTTTAGAAAATGTGTGGCACCACATATCATGTACCAATCACATATAAAAAAAAACTTTCCTTTTAGAAATGTGTGGCACCACATATCATGTACCAATCAAATATAAAAACTTTCCTTTTAGAAATGTGTGGCACCACATATCATGTACCAATCACATATAAAAAAATCATTTTTGAAACTCAAAGTACTATCAATAGGATATATATATAACAATCTTTCATTTTAGAAAACTCCAAGTACTATCAATAGAATATCACTAAGGATTAGGATCCGCTCAGTTATAAAGATCAAGTCAAGTATAGGGTCCACTCGTCGTTTGTACCAACTCGATAATCTAATTCGTCTCGCTCCTCTGTCTAATATTATGGAAACATTTGCATGTTGATAACAGAACTGAATTGCCAAATTAATCCATTTTATGAGCAATTAGGCTATATATTAATCATGATCTTATCTAATCATCTGTGAACCTAGAGAGTGTAAAACGAACTGGTTATATCTTAGCTTCTATGCAGATGGAAAATTTTACTCATTTCAATATAATAGATTGTCGATTCCTTTTTTATTAACGCTGCAATGGCTTGTTCGATACCCTTTTCTCATTAGTACTGTAACTAGCAAGATCAATTCGACTCCAACGTTTACTAAAAGCTCTTACCAACATCTCCCATAAGACTTGGTAAGGACTTAGTGTCACGACCCGAACCCGGGCCCGTGACTGGTGCCTTACCCCGGGCACCCTAGTGATACAACATCAGAGAAAACCAGCGGAAATAAAAACTTAGACATGCAAATAGACATGGATCAAGATGAAAGAAAATAGGCCAACCCAAACGGTTGCCTTTTAGCATATATATATATACAAAGACATTTTGAACAGTTACAATCCTTACAACCATGCCCACACCAGTGCTACAGACATCTAAGATTTATACAACAACTATGACGGGACAGGGCCCCGCCATACCCCTGAATGTACAAGAACCTACAGACTCAGGGTAACATACCAAAGATAAGCCTCCGAAGGAACGGAGCTTCCCAAGACAAAAGGTGATCCTAAGCGGGGATCGGCCGATCGATGTACCTCTGCGGCGTGAACGCAACCCCGAAAAGTCGAGGCCAGTACCAAGTATGTGAAATCGTAAAATCAGAAATGAAATCATAGCGATCTATATAAAGCGGAGACATGTATGATAACCAAACTACAAAGACACAACATATAACAATATATCAAGTCGTGGACTCACGCTCCAAATCATCACTCGTGCGTGGAATTCCCTCACCGCGATACATGATATGATAGCAACAAGACAGCAATCCAAATGGGAGCATACGTGCGCTACGCATCGTGTCGGTATGTCCAAAGGAAACACTAAGACAACATTCCAAATGGAAGCATACCCGCGCCACGCATCGTGTCGGTATGTCCAGAGGAAACAATAAGACAACATTCGAACGGAAGCATACCCGCCACGCGATCGTCGCAAGATGTCCAAAAGGAAACAACAATGCGGCAATCAAAATGGAAGCATACCCGCGCGCTACGATCGTGTCGGTATGTCCAAAGCGCTTAGCAAAAGTAACACTATCAATGCGAACGTGCGGAATTTCTCCGTCGCCGCAGACGCCCAAGTAAGTTTTTAACAAGTCAACCGACCCTCCATCGAGAGACACGGTAGTTATAGAAACACAATTCTTGCACAACAAAGGCTATCACAACAAGCATAGGTAAGTTTCACAACAACAAGCATAGGCAAGTTTCACAACAACAAGCATAGGCAAGTTATACACAACTCAACGTACTTTCATTTTATGCCAAAGTCCGGGTTTTTAACCCTAAAGTACTACGTACGTTAAATTCCTTTTAAAGAGATCCATTCCTTTTATAAAAGTCACCTGATACCCGTAGTATAAAAATAGAGTGACTTACATCTTTTAAGTAAACCAAAAAAACTTCCATACTTTCCTTTTTAAAACCAATTAAGGCAATACCATGCCTTCTTTTTAGACCAAAACACTTCTCTTTTTAAAGTCAAGTTACCACATTAAAACCAATGATAAAAACCCTTCTTTTGTTTTCATAAGGTCGTTATAACCAACTTCCCATAAAGCTGTTATAACACTTTAAGTTTTAAACCATTTTAAGACAACACAATGCCTTTCTTTTCCCTAAAGTTCCAGTTTGCCTAATTTCAATTACTCAAGTCTCTTTTCAGAAAAGTTTCATAGTTCAATGTCTTAATCTCTTTTTAAAACAATTGAGTAACATATGCCATAGACGAGTAGGTTATTCTTGTTCATAAATCTTATTAAGCAGCCATGATCTAGGAAATGTAATGTCATTTTGTCTCATCTTAGCTTCTATGCAGATGGAGGTTTCTACTGGTTTTAATAGTACTTCATTATTCAATACATTTTCCTTTATTAACGCTGCAGTGGTTTGTCGATACACATTCTGATTTCCAAAATCAGTAAAACATTATTCCTTTTAAAAAAAAACACATACTCATTACTCACGAATGAGGTTTCACACAAAACTCATATTAATTCATTTAAGTTAAGTCTCTTATCTTATAAGATCAAGTCTCTTAACTTCTAAAATCAGTAAACCATTTTCTTTACCTCTCTTAAGACGTTATACCTAACTCCCCATAAAGCTAGTATAACTCTTTTTAAAACCTTTAAAACCCAGTGTTACTCTTCTTTCAAAAATGGTTTCTTAACTCTTGTGACATACTTCAAGTTTCTTATTATTCAGGCTTAAGTCAAAAGACATTTCCGCACAACCACGCTCAATTAGACGCCAGACGTCTACCGCACTATATATTATTCAGCTTAAGTCAAAAGACATTGTCGCTCAACTACGTTCAATTAGCACACGACGCCTACCGCACTATATATTATTCAGGCTTAAGTCAAAATACATTGCCGTAATATATTTATCTTCATTTAAAATATCATGCTTAAGAGTATATGAAGAATCACATAACTCGCGACGATTATGTACTATTAGAAAAACTCTCCTCGGCTATAACCCGGCTAGACTGGTCCACCTTCTAAGTAGCACAGGCTACTTGCAAAACATTCAACCAATAAAGGTTATCACCATCAGAATACAAATCTATGTAAGTACGCTTTAACTTCTACTTGCATTCTTCAAGTGATTTCATTCAACTTTTCAGTAATATCCTTCTATTACGCTTCAATTCTCTTCTATGAATCTTATATTCATTTCTACTACGATGATGTAATTTCCAATTACAATAGAAGGGCGATGAGTATTTACCTCGATGAGCCCAAAATTATCCGAGTTTAAAGTCGCTCCGAGCAACGCTTAGCTCCTACTGAGTGCTCTATCCGCTCCAAACAACCCTTAGAAGTTCTAACCAACTTCTACTTAAATACTTCAACTATCAATGAAGATTTTCCTTAGGGTTTCATTTAGTGGCTAAAGAAGGTATAATAGTATTTTCCGGGCTTTTGTATAAGTGTAACCTTGGGAATACTACAAGGTATTTGGGCCAAGGTATTTGGGCATTATAACAATACTAGGAGAGTATTTCTATACCACAACAAGGGGTATTATACGAAAACAACTAGGCTAGGGGGGGGGGGGGGGTACCCCACTGCCAAGCCTCACTCAAGAGGGGGGGTTTGCCGCGGCTAGGCTCACAAAGGGAGGGCTTGACGAAAGCACAAGAGGGAGGGAGTATTTGAGACTTAGAAAGATTGCTCAAGTTTTGGATGAAGAAAGTCTTCAAGTAAGGAGTATTTATAGCTAACCAAAGGCCAACCAATGGCCAAGATGAAGACAAGTGTGGTGCAAGTGTAGGGCTAGATTTTAACCATGTGGACCTTATCCATCTACCACACAACTTGCACAAAATATCCTACCTAACCATGCCACCTATTTCGTCCAATACCGCCCCAAAGTCACGGCGATGTGAGGTGACACTTGTCACCCTCCCGTTGGTCCAAAATGTTTCGCCTCTCGGAAAAATCCGCAAAAATTAGAAATGACATAGCCGAATTTTCCTTCGCAAGTTTAGTAAAACGTTTCGTCGAAAAACGATTCTTTTCGGCACTTGTGCCCAAATTTCGAAACTTATCAATTCTTAAGGCTTGAATTTTATACGTACGCCCTCACGTACATACTCTGCAAATACGGGGTATAACATTCTCCCCTCCTTAGAAACATTCGTCCCGAATGTTCCTTCTCAAGACGGATAACGATGAAGTTCCTCTAACAAGTTGCCAACGCCACATATGGCCACAAAATAACACACGCCCTCTTCCTTCCTTACTCGCCTTGCCTTCTCGAACACTTGAATTCTTTTAGTACACGTACCACACTCCCGTCAACGCTTCTGTTGCCCAAAACTTTGGAGTCACAACCTCCAAACTTGGTCATCTTACTAGCTTCACTCTTCCTTAAGGCCATTCCCGGCCTTCACGATCCGCTTCTGGTCGAACATATCCACGAACTCATACGATGGTCATCTAAACTTGGGCCTAACACCCTCGTGACCCTACCACCTGGCGGGACCACCCGCAGTGACCCATTTCGAAACAAGCCGCTGGTTGGCCTCAACACGGCCCCAACCCGACCCACTTAACGCATCACGCCTTGTTCCCGATCCGAACAATCTTATTTATACAGTCATGAAAGATACCACTTTCATTTAACACTACCCAAGGAAATTTTTCCCACAATACATTCTAGGCATAAAATGCACCACAAGGATCACTTGCAAAATCTGGTACTCAAGACTACTTTACATCCAAGGTCTCAACCGTAATATTCTAAGGTTCATCATTTTCTCACCCTCAGCTTACTCCTTTTCACTAACCAGGTTTCTAAATCACATTTTAGCACAAAGCTATCCGAACATAACACTAAACACATCATCATAACATCAAAACATACCAAACTATAGAGGGTTAAGGATATTGTTATACCCCGTATTTCCAGAGTATGTACGTGAGGGCGTACGTATAAAAGTTTAAAGCCTTGAGTAGGCAAAGTGGCTTGGCCGATTTAATTTTGTTCACAACACGGTTAGAGTCGTTTTTTCGAAACGCTTTCACGACTTTTTCGTAGGAAAATTCCGGCTATGTCATTTCTAATTTTTGCGGATTTTTCCGAGATTTAAGCATTTTGGATCAACGGAGGGTGACATGTGTCACCTCACATCGAAGCAAGTGGACGGCACCAAAGGGAATTGTTGGGCACGTTTTTGGCATTTTTGTTGCCTAAAACATTTGGTCAATGTTTGGTAGGATATTTGTGTGGTTGATGACCAAGTGGGACCCACACAACACATGGCTTAATCTACACCTTACACTTGCCTAACACTTGGAAGAATCTTGGCCATTGGTTGGCCATTTCTTGACCTATAAATACCCCCCTTTTGTTGATGAAATTCTTCATCCAAAAATCATTTCTAAGTGTTAAAAATACTCCCCCTCTCTTTGTAGTGTTCTCTTCCAACACCATCCTCCCCTTGGCAGAGCCCTCCTCCTCCTAGTAGTGTGGCCGTGGGTACTCCCAGCCTAGTTGTCTCGTATAAAACACCCCCCCTCTTGGTAGAAATACTCTCAAAAGTATTGTTATAATGCCCAAATTACCTTAGCCATATACCTTGTAGTATTCTAAGGTTATACCTATACGAAAATGCCCAGAAATACTATTATACTTCCGTCAGTCACAAAACCGAAACCCTAGGAAAATCTCCATAGTCCGTTGGAGTATTGTGTAGAAGTTGGTTACAACTCCTAAGGGTGGTTTAGAGCGGGTTGGAGCACGGAGTAGGAGCTAAACCTTGCTCAGGATCGACATTTAAACTAGGATAATTATGGGCTTATCGAGGTAAATATCTTGTCCCTCTATTGTAATTGGAAATTACATGATTGTTAGAATATATAGTTGAAGTATACTATATATAGAACTGAACGTAGTTATCGGCAATGTCTTTTGACTTAAGCCTGAATAATACTTACGGCAATGTCTTCGCGACTTAAGCCCAATTTTAAGAAGAATCAACCGTAATTACATAGGTCGTAGACATGAGACTTGTGTAGTAGTACCGCGGAGTAGAATTGTACCGTTAGGTTAGACGATAACCCCGGTTGGCAGTAGCCTACCTCGATAGAGGAGGAGATTTACGCCATGTGGGAAAGCTTCAGAATTTTCTGTAGAATGTTCTACGATGAGGTCTAAATGTTAATGCGCCTTGTGGCCTTATAGGTTGAAGTACTACGTGTGGCGCGATCTACTTGGCTTACGAGTAGCCGACGGTTGGAAGTACTTGAGCGTTTTGCTATTAGTCGATACTCGCGCGAGGTATGTGAACCTCTTCCTATCTCTTCTAGCATGATATGTGTGAACTATGTAGTACGGTAGACGCATACGTGCTAAACGATTTGATTTGTTTAAAACATAAAGTGTTATAACGGCTTTATGGGAAGTTGGTTATAACAACTTTACGTTGGTAAGAAAATACTTGTGGTCTTTAAAAGGTAATCGATTTGAACTATAACCGGCTTGTTATGTGTTAATAAAGAACTTGAAGTATTTCAAAAGATTTTTGAATCATTTTGAAAGAAGAAGTAAGTCTTGGTTTTGAAAAACTTAAGAGTTATACTAGCTTTAGGGGAAGTTAGGTATAACGGCTTACGAATGTTTTACTGATTTGAAATCGTAACGTGTATCGACAAACCATCGCAGTGTTAATAAAAGGAAATGTTTTGACTAATTAAGTATTATTAAAACCAGAGAAACTTCCATCCGCAGAAGCTAAGACGAGACAAAATGATATTTCCTAGATCACGCCATCAGAATAAGATTGTTATAAACAAGAATATCCTACTCACATATAAGACTTATGTTTCTCGATTGTTTAAAAGAGAATTATATTCTTAAATGAATAAGACTATGAACTACTTAAACCTTTCTAAAATAAGAAACGTGAACATTTGAAATTAGGCAAACTTGGACGCTTGGATAATAATGTTGTTCTTGGATTTTACAAAGATAAGTGTTTTGATTCACTTCAAAAGATAATCACTCTATTTTCATATACTACGTATTGTGTGACTTTTGTGAAAGTAACGATCTTTAAAAGTTAATGTATGAAGTACTTTGGGGATAGAAACCGAACATGTTGACACATAGTAGAAAGTACCTTATGTGTGAATAACTTGATTGTATTGGTTTGTGATAGCCTTGTAATACCTTCGTGTTAATTTGATAAGTAATCATATTAGGATGCTACGTGTGTTAGTATTCGTGATGTTTGTGTAAAGGGTTTTCCGATTGTGCTTATGTTGTTTAAACGTTAAACCGTTATGTTGGTATTATACCACTCACCGTGTTTCCGGGTTAAGCGCCCTCCGACGGGGTAGACTCAGCGATGCGGGACCATGATTCGAGAATACCTCACGCAGTCCGGGGCCTATGCGGAGCTACGAGAGTTCCGTGTTAGTGTGTGGCCTTTATGGTCATGCGGTTCATGTGGCTACGCGATCGCGAGTCCGTGACGATGCCGGAGTAGCTACACTCGACGCGGGGTTATACCTCACGCGGCCTATGAGATTGGCCTACGAGTCAGCGGGAGTTCTGTGGCTAGACGCGCACATTTGATATCGCGCGAGCGACCAGCTTTGATCATGTGACGGCCTAGACAGATCTTATGATACGCTTCATGACCTTGTTGGTACGTGGTTTTAGTAGTCGGCTATGCCTTCGCACTTACCCCGCATGCTTTATTATGACACAGTGGGACCCGGTGTGTATGTGTGTTCCTCGGTGCTTTTATATCATAGATCGCCGGCGGTGGGAAGGTATTCCACGCATGATTGATGTTGTGGGCCCGAGACCCATTGTTATACTTGAGTGATGACTGAGGGCGTGAGTCCCGACTGACATGATCGCTTATTATAAACTGTAGTTTGGTTATCATACATGTCTCTTGCTTTATATGACTGCTATGATTTCATTTATGAGATTTATTTTCCACATACTTGCACTGTTATCGACCTCCTTCGGGGCCGCGTTCATGCCGCAGTAAAGGTACACCGCCGCTGATCCTCGCCTAGGGTCACATTCGCGTTGAAAGCTCCGTTCCTCCGAGGCTTATTCGTATAGTCCTCGTTGTTGGAGGTGCTTACATTCAGGGTACGACGGGGCCCCGCCGTTGTTGTTGTCATATCATTCGCAGGTCTGTAGTACCGTTGTGGGCGTAAATTGTAAGAGGTTTGTAAAAAGGATTAACTGCTCAAATTGTTATTTATATGTACCGACAGAACTGCTTTTTGTTAGCCGCCTTCTTATTTCACCGCCTTATTAAATTGGTTTCATGTATTGTCTTTATGTTCCGATTACTCGATGTTGTATCACTAGGGTGCCCGGTAAGGCACCACCACGCCCCGAACGGGTCGTGACAAAAGTGGTATCAAAGCGCTTAATCCTGGAAAGTGTCTACTGCATCAGATCAGAGAGTCTTGATTATCGGTGTGTTGCGCACCACATCAATAATCGTGAGGCTATAGGATATTTAGGATTGGTTTCTATTTCTTCTCACTCGAGATCGTGCCTTAGAGCCGCGTTGTAAGTCGACCTCTAACGTATTTCTTTCCCTTACCGCTATGCCCGCGTAGGCAACCCGCCCAGAGGGCAATGCAGGCGAGTCGCGAGCAGAGCATGAGGGTTACGTGGGCACAGCCCAATTATCACCTCAGGTGGTGCTTCATTCGGGAGTTCTGCGACGCCACTAGCCCAGAAGAGTTTAGCACGCGACAGCGATTCCTCTACCGCGCCATGATATTTGAACCTTCGCGGCCACGAACAGAGAATATAAATTTCAGGAGACGACTGTTACTAACTATGGATTTAACTACCGTGAGAGCATACCGATGTACGCGAGTCTTGATGAATATCAACGAGAAGGTTGTGCAAGAGTAAGTTCTTCGCTTAGGCTTGATCATGTCCGTATGCGGGCTTATGCGCAGCAGCCGAGAAACGTAGATCGACGCGTTAACGGGCGACGCGTAAGAGGCCGAGCAGCAAGGTCCTTTGGTAACTTTCTAGGCGAGTCACCTCACGTGATTAGATTATGCACGCCCACCGGTGCAAAGAGGTCCTCCACGGTTGATGCGTTCGGGGTATGCAGGAGTTGGTCAACTCTGTGGCTTCCGGCTCACGATGTGACAGACGCCATCCCGAATGTCGCTTTTAGTTGGTACTTGTTGTACCGCGCCGCCGTGGCCATGTGGTCGAATGGGTGACCTAGTAGGAGGACTTTGCCTTCGCACGGTGGGTAGTTCGTCACCTTCCTTAGCTATGCGCTCTACGGGCGTGTTTGATTAGAAACGACTAAGGAGTGAAGCGGAGATATAGATATATCTTTAACCTCAGAGATCAAGATGTGTGATAAGGTGAGTATACCTTAAGTGCTATGTTCGATAGCAGTGTGTTAGTCGTGATTAGATCATGGTTGTTTAACCGAGTAAGATTTTGGGGATAGAGAAGGTGCGAGCCTTAGAGCTTTTTACGTAAAGACCTTAGAGGTGAGGCCATCTCGAGAAAGGTGTAGTGTTATGTTTGACCTTTATCTAAGTGCATAGTGCACGTGAGTTATGTTGGGATAGGTCCCTAGTAGTGTGGAATGAAAGGGGTAGTTGAGCTAAGAAGACCGCTAGGTTTTCAAACATGATTAGTGAGATTGTTCGGATCGAGCTAGTATCATGCGGCGTCGGGTCGGGTTGAGGCCACGCTGCGGGTCAACCCGCGGTAGGTTTGGTGGTGGGGTCAGGTTGTGGTGGTCCCGCTTGTGGTAGGGTCACGAGGGTGTTAGGCCCATGTTCGCTAACCAGCGACGAGTTCATGGACGCGCTCGACCGCTGGTCTGCCGACGGGGCAGCCCATCGTGTTCTTCTGGCCGACCGCTTACTTACGGTGGTTGAGTTATCCGAAGGTTGAAAGGCTGCACGGGTGCCTACCTTCACCTTATGTCGCATGAAGCCTGTGTTGTGGCTATTTTTCGCTTTCTAAAAGTTTTACCAGCAAGGATAGGAACTCGCGAGTCTCGTACAACATTCGCCTCGCCAATGGTCGATTTCGGGGTAGTCGCGAGATTGTTGTCTCCGTGGGGAGTGTTTAAGCTACCATTTCGTTGTTCGGATGTCGCCTTATAAAGCCTTGTAGGGCGGATGTGTAAGTTGCGGCCGAGTGGTTCGATGTTGGCAAGGTTCGCATGGTTCAGCTTGTTCCAGACGTGGATAGTGAAGCTTGTCTGAAGAAGTTCGCAGCTCGCAGGAAATCGTATGGATAATCGGCGATGCTTAGAGTTCAGTCGACGGTCGGTCTTCTTGAAAGTACCACCCGGATTGGGTGTGACGAGCTTTGGAAAAACAGAGGAAACTTAGCCCAGTTGTTTTGGGCCTTTTAAGTTCATATGAAGGATAGGCCGTGTTGCCTATATGATAGCTTTGCCTCGACTTAGAGGCAAGGTCGTGGATCTTTCAGATTGGATGTTCGGGAAGTATCGGAGATCCATCCAGAGTGTTCCCAGTTAATGATGACCACGTTAGAGATAGTAACCCCGAGTCTTGGAACCGAAGCCGACGTAACGTGGCAAGAGTTCGAGTGCACGACACCTCGTGGTCAAAGCGCCCGGCACCATTTGTCGGGTCGTCAAGCAAGGCTCGCGACAAAGTGACAAAACGGTACCATTTGTTGGGTCGCCGAGAAGGTTAATGCCTCGTGCAAAGTGACAAAGTGGTATCTACGACGAGTAAAGAGAGAAGCGAGCATGTATGGCAGCATAGATGTGATCATTTCTTTTGTAAAGAGCAGGCGCGAAGGAAGTATATTTTAGACCCCGGTGAGAAGTGTTTTGTGGTGATGATTAGAGGTGTTTTCCTCGTGGACTTAGATAGAAGTATGTGCGCGGGTGTTTCTGTGGCGTGGTCGGCAGGATTGTTTTCGTAAGTATAGCAGAGAAGACTATACTGGCGCGCGCTTGTTTTGAGACTTAGAAGGAACATTCGGGACGAATGTTTCTAAGGAGGGGAGAATGTTATACCCCGTATTTCCAGAGTATGTACGTGAGGGCGTACGTATAAAAGTTTAAAGCCTTGAGTAGGCAAAGTGGCTTGGCCGATTTAATTTTGTTCACAACACCCGGTTAGAGTCGTTGACGAACGCTTTCACACTTTTCGTAGGGAAAATTCGCTATGTCATTTCTAATTTTTGCGGATTTTTCCAGAGACGAAGCATTTTGGACTAACGGAGGGTGACATGTGTCATCACGACCGAACCGGGCGCGGATCGTGCCTTACCCCGCACCCAAGTAGACATACATCGAGTAATCGGAATATAAACGATGCAAGACATATTATGAAATATGAAACAATAATCGAGAAAACTTGCCTTTGGCATATATAAAAATGCCAACTTTTTCAACATGAACAGCTTAATCCTTTTTACAAACCCCGCCACAACAAGATTACTGCACTTCTAAGAATGATACGACAACAATGGCGGACAGGGCCCGCCAAACCCCCGAATGTAAACACTTACGACGATGGGGGACTATACCACGATAAGCCTCCGAGAAACGGAGCTTCCCAACGCCAAATCGCGACCCCGAGCTAGGATCAACGATCGTGTACCTCAACTCGCGGATGAACGCAGCCCAAGGAGGTCAAGATAACAGTGCAGAGTATGTGAAACTGAAAATACATATCGTAAATGAAATCATAGCAACATATAAAGCAGGAGACACGATGATAACCAAACTACGCTTTACAACAAAGCGCCATGTCGTTAGGGACTCACGCCTCAAGTCATCACTCAAGTATAACAACGGGTCTCGTGCCCACAACATCAATCATGCCCGTGGAATACCTTTCTCACCGCCATCTATGATATAAAAGCACCAAGGAACACATGAACACCGTGTCCCACTGTGTCATAATACAACTGCACGGTAAGTACGAAGGCATAGCCGACTACTAAAAACCTACGCACTCAACAAGGTCGCGAATCAGATTATAAGATCTGTTTAGACCGTCACATGATCAAAGCCGCCACTTGCCCGCAGATCAATGTACGCGCCTAACTCGAACTCCCGACTCCGCATAGGCCAATCTCATCGCCCGCATGCAGGTATTCCCGCGACGAGGTAGCTACTCCCGCATCGCCCCGACTTCCGAGTCCGCACGGCCAAGCGACCGCATGCCCATAAAGGACGACGCTAACTCCGAACTCTCGTAGCTCGCATAGGCCCTCAGACCCGCATGCAGGTATTCTCGAATCACGGTCCTGCATCACCGAGTCTACCCGTGACGGAGGGCTTAACCCCTAATCATCTCAAGAGATGAATGCCACAATACTATCATAACGACCGATAGTTAATAAGCACAATCAAGGAAACCCCTTTACACAAACATCACAAGATACTAACACACGAGCATCCTAACACGCTTACTTATCAAAGCAACAAGAAAGTATTACAAGGCTATCACAAACCAATACAATCAAGTTGTTCACACAAGGTACTTCCTACTATACGATCAACAAGATCGGGTTTTATCCCCAAAGTACTTCATACATTAACTCTTTAAAAGATACGTTACCTTCACAAAAGTCACACAATACCCGTAGTATATGAAAATAGAGTGATTATCTTTTAAAGAAAATCAATTACTTCTCTTTGTAAAATCAAGTAGCAACATTCTTTCCAATGTTCAAGTTTGCCTAATTTCCAATGTTCAAGTTCCTCATTTTTTTGAAAGGTTTCGTAGTTCATAGTCTTATTCATTTAAGAATATAATTCTTCTTTAAACAACTGAGAAACCTAAGCCTTATATGTGAGTACGATATTCTTGTTTATTACAATCTTATTACAAAGACCATGATCTAGGAAATATCATTTTGTCTCATCTTAGCTTATGCAGATGGAAGCTTCTCGTTTTAATAATACTTAATTAGTCAAAACATTTCCTTTTATTAACGCCGCAGTTGGTTTGTCGATACACATTCGATTTCAAATCAAGAAAACATTCTTAAGCCGTTATACCTAACTTCCCATAAAGCTAGTATAACTCTTAAGTTTTTCAAAACCAAGTATATTACTTCTTCTTTCAAAATGATTCAAAATCTTTTGAAATACTTCAAGTTCTTTATTAACACATAACAAGCCGCTTATAGTTCAAATCGCTTACCTTTAAAGACCACAAGTATTTTCTTACCAACATAAAGTCGTTATAACCAACTTCCCATAAAGCCGTTATAACACTTTATGTTCTAAATCAACCAAATACGCTTAGCACGTACGTCACCGCACTACATAGTTCACACATATCATGCTAGAAGAGATAGGAAGAGGTTCACATACCTCGCGACGAGTATCGACTAATAGCAAACGCCCAAGTACTTCCAAACGCCGGCTACTCCTTAAGCCAAGTAGATCGCGCCACTCGTAGTACTTCAACCTATAAGGCCACAAGGCGCTTATTAACATTCAGATCTCATCGTAGAACATTCTACCGAAAATTCAAAGACCTCCCCGCAACAGAAATCTCCTCTCTATCGAGGCCGCCACCAAGCCAACCAAGGGGTTATACATCTAACCCTAACGGTACAATTCTACTTCACTGCTACTACACAAGTCTATCTGATACAACCCTATGTAATTACAATTCAGATTCTTCTTTCAATTCAGCTTAAGTCGCAAGACATTGCCGTAAGTATTATTCAGGCTTAAGTCAAAAGACATTGCGATACTACGCTCATTCTATATATAGTATACTTCAACTATATATTCTAACAATATGTAATTTCCAATTACAATAGAGGACAAGATATTTACCTCTGTAAGCCCATAATTATCCTAGCTTAAAAGTCGATCCGGGCAATCGCTTAGCTCCACTCCGAGTGCTCCACCGCTCTAAACCACCCTTAGAAGTTCTAACCAACTTCTACACAATACTCCAACTGACTATGGAGATTTTTCCTAGGGTTTCGGTTTTGTGACCGACTAAGTATAATAGTATTTTCTGGCTTTTCAGATAGGTATAACCTTAGAATACAACAAGGTATATGGCTAAGGTAATTTGGGCATTATAACAATACTTTTGAGAGTATTTCTACCAAGAGGGTATTATATGAAAACAAACTAGGCAGGGGTACCCACTGCCACACCAAAGGAGGGGGTGGCTACCCTCTACTACCCCACTGGGGAAACTCTCGGCAAGGGCCTCACGAAAAGGAGGAAAGCTCTCAAGACTTAGGCATTTTGGATGAAGAAGTCTTCAACCTTAGAGGGTATTTATAGCACAAGCCAAGGCCAACCAATGGCCAAGATCTAGCCAAGTGCCTAGCAAGTGTAGGCCAAGATTCACCCGTGTCCCAACCAACTAACACACAAAATATCCTACCAACTCCCCTCTTCAATTCGTCAAGCCGAGTCCTCACGTCCGCCAATGGGAGGTGCCAAGTGGCGCCTCTCGCTGGTCCAACACGCTTCGCCTCTGAAAAATCCGCAAAAATTAAAAATGACATAGCCGAAATTCCCTACGAAAGTCGTGAAAACGTTTCGCCGAAAACGACTCTAAACGTGTTGTGCACAAATAAAATTCGCCAAGCACTTTAAGGCACAAACTTTTCTACGCACGCCCCTCGTACATACTGCGGAAATACGGTATAACATTCTCCTCCTTAGAAACATTCGTCCCGAATGTTCCTTCTAAGTCTCAAAACAACGCGCCAAAGATAGTCTTCACTACTATACTTACGAGAACAAACTCGCCATACATGGCCACGTAAACAATCACAAGAAAATACTTATATCCAAGTCCACGAGGAAACACTCTAACATCACCACAACCACCTCTCTCCGTGGTCTAAAATATACTTCCTTCGCCTTCTCTCTACAAAAGAAATGATCACACCTATGCCGCCATACATGCTCACTTCTCTCTTTACTCGCCGTAGATACCACTTTGTCACTTTGCTCGAGGCATTAACCTTCTCAGCGACCCAACAAATGGCACCAATTTGTCCCTTTGTCGCGAGCCTTGCTCGACGACCCAACAAATGGTACCGGCCGCTTGCGATCCCCGAGGATGTCGATACTCGAACTCTTTCCACATTTGACATCGTCAGCTCCCAAAACTCGGCTACTATCTCTAACGTGGTCATCATTAAGTGGGAACACTCGACGGACCTCCGATACTTTTCCGATCATAACAATACGAAAGACCGGACGCATGACCTCCTAAGTCGGACGACAAAGCTAACATATAGGCACTCGCCTATTCTTCACATGAACTCAAAAGGGCCCAAAGTAACTCGGGCTAAGTTCCTCAGATTCCGACTGCCACCCAACGGGTGGTACCTTCAAGAAGACCGACCGCCAACTCGAACTCTGCGCGTCGCCGATTATCCGCACAATTCCTCCCGCTGCCGTAACTTCTTCTAGACAAGCGCACTATCCATACCGGAACAAGCTCAACCAACTAATCGAACCTTGCCGACATCGAACCAATCGACCGGCAATTTACACTTCCGCCCTACAAGGCTTCACAAAGCGATATCCGAACACTAAAATGGTAGCTTAAACGCTTCCTCCACAGAGACAACAATCCCACGACTACCTCTCAAATCCACGACCGCCCGGTGGCGAACGCGATTCGAGACTCACCGAGTTCTTAACCCCGCTCGTAAACTTTTAGAAGACGAAAAATAGCCACAACCCGGGCTTCACTGCGTCTTAAGGTGAAGGTAGGCACCGCGCAGCCTTACAACCTTTCGATAACTCAACACGCAGTAAACGGTCCCATCGAAACATGATGGGCTGCCCCATCGCCCGACCACCGGTCGAACGATCCACGAACTCAGCACGTTAATTAACTAAACTTGGGCCTAACACCTCACAACCCTAACACGGCGGGACCACCACAACCGACCCCACCACTAAACTTGCCGCTGGTTGACCCGCAACGTGGCTCAACCCGACGGCAACGCGCATCATACTAGCTCCCAACCGAACAATCTCACTAATCACGCTACGAAAACCTAGCGGTCTTCTTAGCTCAACTACCCTCTTTCATTCCACACTACTAGGGACTGTCCCAACATAACTCACGTGCACTATGCACTCGATAAGGGTCAAACATAACACTACACCTTTTTCTCGAGAGGGCCTCACCTCTAAGGTCTCTACGTATAAAGCTCTAAGGCTCACACTTCCTCTATCCCCAAAATCTTACTCTGCTAAACAACCATGATTTCAAATCACAACTAACCCATCGCTATCGTAACATAGCACCTAAGGTATACTCACCTTATCACCTATACAAAACTCTAGAGGTTAAGGATAGATCTATGTCTCATCGCTTCACTCCCTTAGTCGTTCTAATCAAACCCGCCCGTAGGCGCAGCTAAGGAGATGACGAACTACCCACCGATCACGAAGGCTAAGTCCTCCCGCAAGGACATTCTTTCGACAATGCACCACGACGGTCATAGGTACAACACGCATACCAATTAAAAGACGACATTCCTCGGACGACGCCGCCACATCGTGAACACCGAGAAAAAGCAATCCGGATGGTGGAACCTACGTGTATCCGTGAAGCGGAAGCTCGAGCTCGACCAACTCCGCATACCCCAACGCCCCGAAATTCGTGGAGGACCTCGCCGACCGGTGGATGTGCATAATCTATCTGCGGTGAGGCGACTCGCCTCAAAAGTTACTAAAGGACGACCTTGCGCTCGCCCTCTTACGGTGTCCTTCGTTAACTCGCCGATCTCTACATCTCGGCTGCCGCGCATAAGCCCGCATACGTGCCATGCTCACGCCTAATCAAGAATTACTCTTGCACAACCTCTTTTAGATAGTCCTCAAGACTCGCAGACATCGGTATACTCCCGGTAGCCAAATCTATAGCTAATGCGGTCGCTTCTTTGCAATCTAAATTCTCTGTTCGGTCGTGGGCGAAGGTTCAAATATCATGGTCGCAGAAGAACCGCCGCCGTGCTAAACTCGCTGGGCTAGCGACGCCGCAGAACTCCCGAACGAAGCACCACCTAAGGTGATAATTGGGCTGTGCCACGTAACCCTCAGATTTACTCGCAGCTCCGCCGTTGCCTTGCCTCCCGGGCGGGTTGCCTACGCGGAGGCATAACGACACGGGAAAGAATTTACGTTAGAGGTCCAACTTACAACACGGCTCTAAGGCACGATCTCGTGAGAAGAATAGAAACCAATCCTAAATATCCTATAGCCTCTCGATTATTGGTGTGGTGCGCAACACCGATAATCAAGACTTCATCGATACGATGCGTAGACACTTTCCGAGATTAATCGCTTCGATACCACTTTTGTCACGACCAACCTGCCGTGGATCGTGCCTACCCGGCACCCAGTAGACATACATCAGTAATCACTGGAATATAAACGATGCAAGACATATTATGAAATATGAAACAATAACTGAGAAAACTTGCCTTTGGCATATATAAAAATGCCAACTTTTTCAACATGAGCAGTTTAATCCTTTTTACAAACCCCGCCAACAAAGATTACGTACACTCTAAGAATGATACGACAACAATGGCGACAGGGTTCCCGCCAAACCCCGAATGTAAACACTTACGACGGCGGGGACTATACGTGATAAGCCTCGAGAAACGGAGCTTCCCAACGCAAATCGTGACCACGAGCTAGGATCAACGATCGGTGTACCTCAACTGCGGCATGAACGGCCCAGAAGGAGTCGATAACAGTACAAGTATGTGAAATCGAAAATACATATCGTAAATGAAATCATAGCAATCATATAAAGCAGGAGACATGTATGATAACAAACTACGATTTACAACAAGCGACATGTCAGTTAGGGACTCACGCCTCAAGTCATCACTCAAGTATAACAATGGGTCTCGTGCCCACAACATCAATCATGCCGTGGAATACCTTCCTCATCGCTGGCGATCATGATATAAAAGCACCAAGGAACACACATGAACACCGTGTCCCACTGTGTCATAATACAACAGTACGGGGTAAGTCTGAAGGCATAGCCGACTACTAAAAACCCAGTACCAACAAGGTCATGAATCAGATCATAAGATCTGTTTAGACCGTCACATGATCAAAGCCGCCACTTGCCCGCAGATCAATGTGCGTGTCTAACCTCGGAACTCCGCTGACTCGCGATAGGCCAATCTCATCGGCCGCATGAGGTATTCCGCATCGAGGGTAGCTACTCCGGCATCGCCCCGACTTCCGAGTCCGCATGGCCACGGACCGCATGCCCATAAAGGACGACGCTAACTCGGAACTCGTAGCTCGCATAGGCCCCGGGACCCGCATGAGGTATTCTCGAATCACGGTCCTGCATCACCGAGTCTACCGCGACGGAGGCAGCTTATCCCCGGAATCATCTCAAGAGATGAATGCCACAATACTATCATAACGACTGATAGTTAATAAGCACAATCAAGGGAAACCCCTTTACACAAACATCACAAGATACTAACACACGTAGCATCCTAACACGTTTACTTATCAAAGCAACAAGAAAGTATTACAAGGCTATCACAAACCAATACAATCAAGTTGTTCACACAAGGTACTTCCTACTATATGATCAACAAGATCGGGTTTTTATCCCCAAAGTACTTCATACATTAACTCTTTAAAAGATACGTTACCTTCACAAAAGTCACACAATACCCGTAGTATATGAAAATAGAGTGATTATCTTTTTAAAGAAAATCAATTACTTCTCTTTGTAAAATCAAGTAGCAACATTCTTTTCCAATGTTCAAGTTTGCCTAATTTCCAATGTTCAAGTTCCTCATTTTTTTTTGAAAGGTTTCGTAGTTCATAGTCTTATTCATTTAAGAATATAATTCTTCTTTAAACAATCTGAGAAACCTAAGCCTTATATGTGAGTAGGATATTCTTGTTTATTACAATCTTATTACAAAGACCATGATCTAGGAAATATCATTTTGTCTCATCTTAGCTTCTATGCAGATGGAAGCTTCTACTGGTTTTAATAATACTTAATTAGTCAAAACATTTCCTTTTATTAACGCTGCAGTGGTTTGTCGATACACATTCTGATTTCCGAAATCAGTAAAACATTCTTAAGCCGTTATACCTAACTTCCCATAAAGCTAGTATAACTCTTAAGTTTTTCAAAAACCAAGTATATTACTTCTTCTTTCAAAATGATTCAAAAATCTTTTGAAATACTTCAAGTTCTTTATTAACACATAACAAGCCAGTTATAGTTCAAATCAGTTACCTTTTAAAGACCACAAGTATTTTCTTACCAACATAAAGCTGTTATAACCAACTTCCCATAAAGCCGTTATAACACTTTATGTTCTAAATCAACCAAATACGGTTAGCACGTATGACGTCTACCGTGTACTACATAGTTCACACATATCATGCTAGAAGAGATAGGAAGAGGTTCACATACCTCGCGACGAGTATCGACTAATAGCAAAACGCTCCAAGTACTTCCAAACGTCGGCTACTCCTTAAGCCAAGTAGATCGCGCCACTCGTAGTACTTCAACCTATAAGGCCACAAGGCGCTTATTAACATTCAGATCTCATCAGAGAACATTCTACCGAAAATTCGCAGACCTCCCCGCATGACAGCGTAAATCTCTCCTCTATCGAGGCGGCTACCAAGCCAACCAGGGGTTATACATCTAACCTAACGGGTAAAATACTACTTCACGGTACTACTACAAAATTCTACTGTAATACAACACTATGTAATTACAGCTTCAAGATTCTTCTTTCAATTCGTGCTTAAGTCGCAAGACATTGCCGTAAGTATTATTCGTGCTTAAGTCAAAAGACATTGCGATACTACGCTCAGTTCTATATAGTATACTTCAACTATATATTCTAACAATATGTAATTTCCAATTACAATAGAGGGACAAGATATTTACCTCGGTAAGCCCATAATTATCCTAGCTTAAAGTCGATCCTGGGCAATCGTTTAGCTCCAACTCCGAGTGCTCCAACCCGCTCTAAACCACCCTTAGAAGTTCTAACCAACTTCTACACAATACTCCAACGGACTATGGAGATTTTTCCTAGGGTTTCGGTTTTGTGACTGACGGAAGTATAATAGTATTTTCTGGGCTTTCAGATAGTAAAACCTTAGAATACAACAAGGTATATGGCTAAGGTAATTTGGGCATTATAACAATACTTTTGAGAGTATTTCTACCAAGAGGGGGGGTATTATATGAAAACAAACTAGGCTAGGGGGGGTACCCCACGGCCACACCACAAAGGAGGGGTGGCTACCACTACCCCACTGGGAAACTCTCGGCCAAGGGGCCTCAAAAGGGAGGAAAGCTCTCAAGACTTAGGCATTTTGGATGAAGAAGTCTTCAACCTTAGAGGGGTATTTATAGCACAAGCCAAGGCCAACCAATGGCCAAGATCTAGCCAAGTGCCTGCAAGTGTAGGGCCAAGATTCACCCGTGTGTCCTTAACCAACTAACACACAAAATATCCTACCAACTCCCCTCTTCAATTCGTCCAAGCCGAGTCCTCACGCCCGCCAATGGGAGGGTGCCAAGTGGCGCCTCTCGTTGGTCCAACACGCTTCTCTCGGAAAAATCCGCAAAAATTAAAAATGACATAGCGGAAATTCCCACGAAAGTGTGGAAAACGCTTCGCCGAAAAACGACTCTAAACGGGTGTTGTGCACAAATAAAATTCGCCAAGCACTTTAAGGCACAAACTTTTCTACGCACGCCCCCGCATACATACCGGAAATACGGTATAATACCACCTCACATTGGAAGCAAGTGGACGGCACCAAAGGGAATTGTTGGGCACGTTTTGGCATTTTGTTGCCTAAAACATTTGGTCAATGTTTGGTAGGATATTTGTGTGGTTGATGACCAAGTGGGACCCACACAACACATGGCTTAATCTACACCTTACACTTGCCTAACACTTGGAAGAATCTTGGCCATTTGTTGGCCATTTCTTGACCTATAAATACCCCCTGTTGATGAAATTCTTCATCCAAAAATCATTTCTAAGTGTTAAAAATCCTCCCCTCTCTTTGTAGTGTTCTCGTCCAACACCATCCTCCCCTTGCCGAGAGCCCTCCCCTCCTAGTAGTGTGGCGTGGGGTACTCCCCTAGCCTAGTTGTCTCGTATAAAACACCCCCCCTCGTGGTAGAAATACTCTCACAAGGATTGTTATAATGCCCAAATTACCTTAGCCATATACCTTGTAGTATTCTAAGGTTATACCTATACGAAAATGCCCAGAAATACTATTATACTTCCGTCAGTCACAAAACCGAAACCCTAGGAAAATCTCCATAGTCCGTTGGAGTATTGTGTAGAAGTTGGTTACAACTCCTAAGGGTGGTTTAGAGCGGTCGAGCACGAGTAGGAGCTAAACCTTGCTCGTGATCGACATTTAAACTAGGATAATTATGGGCTTATCGAGGTAAATATCTTGTCCTCTATTGTAATTGGAAATTACATGATTGTTAGAATATATAGTTGAAGTATACTATATATAGAATCAACGTAGTTATCGGCAATGTCTTTTGACTTAAGCTGAATAATACTTACGCAATGTCTTGCGACTTAAGCCCAATTTTAAGAAGAATCGAATCGTAATTACATAGGTCAGATTACATGAGACTTGTGTAGTAGTACCGTGGAGTAGAATTGTACGCTAGGGTTAGATGTATAACCCCCCCCTGGTTGGCTTGGTAGCCGGCCTCGATAAAGGAGGCGATTTACGCTGTATGGGGAAGAAGGTGCTGCCGAATTTTCGGTAGAATGTTCTACGATGAGGTCTAAATGTTAATAAGCGCCTTGTGGCCTTATAGGTTGAAGTACTACGTGTGGCGCGATCTACTTGGCTTAAGGAGTAGCCGACGGTTGGAAGTACTTGGAGCGTTTTGCTATTAGTCGATACTCGTCGCGAGGTATGTGAACCTCTTCCTATCTCTTCTAGCATGATATGTGTGAACTATGTAGTACGGTAGACGTACATGTGCTAAACGTATTTGATTTGTTTAAAACATAAAGTGTTATAACGGCTTTATGGGAAGTTGGTTATAACAGCTTTATGTTGGTAAGAAAATACTTGTGGTCTTTAAAAGGTAACTGATTTGAACTATAACTGGCTTGTTATGTGTTAATAAAGAACTTGAAGTATTTCAAAAGATTTTTGAATCATTTTGAAAGAAGAAGTAATACTTGGTTTTTGAAAAACTTAAGAGTTATACTAGCTTTATGGGAAGTTAGGTATAACGGCTTAAGAATGTTTTATCGATTTGAAATCAGAATGTGTATCGACAAACCACTGCAGCGTTAATAAAAGGAAATGTTTTGACTAATTAAGTATTATTAAAACCAGTAGAAACTTCCATCTGCAGAGAAGCTAAGATGAGACAAAATGATATTTCCTAGATCACGGCTACTGTAATAAGATTGTTATAAACAAGAATATCCTACTCACATATAAGACTTATGTTTCTCAGATTGTTTAAAAGAGAATTATATTCTTAAATGAATAAGACTATGAACTACGAAACCTTTCTAAAATAAGAAACGTGAACATTTGAAATTAGGCAAACTTGGACGTTTGGATTTTACAAAGATAAGTGTTTTGATTCACTTCAAAAGATAATCACTCTATTTTCATATACTACGGGTATTGTGTGACTTTTGTGAAAGTAACGTATCTTTTAAAAAGTTAATGTATGAAGTACTTTGGGGATAGAAACCCGAACATGTTGACACATAGTAGAAAGTACCTTATGTGTGAATAACTTGATTGTATTGGTTTGTGATAGCCTTGTAATACCTTCGTGTTGATTTGATAAGTAATCATATTAGGATGCTACGTGTGTTAGTATTCTGTGATGTTTGTGTAAAGGGGTTTTCCCTTGATTGTGCTTATGTTGTTTAAACGTTAAACTGTTATGTTGGTATTATACCACTCACCGTGTTTCCGGGGGTTAAGCTGCCCTCCGATGCGGGGTAGACTCAGGCGGTCTGGGACCATGATTCGAGAATACCTCATGCGGGTCCTGGGGGCCTATGCGGAGCTACGAGAGTTCCAGGTTAGTGTGCGGCCTTTATGGTCATGCGGTCTATGTGGCCATGCGGACTGCGAGTCCAGGACGATGCCGGGGAGTAGCTACCCTCGATGCGGGGTTATACCTCATGCGGGCCTATGAGATTGGCCTATGCAGAGCTGCGGGAGTTCGTGGCTAGACGCGCACATTTGATATTGCGGCGGCGACCGGCTTTGATCATGTGACGGTTCAGACAGATCTTATGATCAGATTCATGACCTTGTTGGTACTGTGGGTTTTAGTAGTCGGCTATGCCTTCGCATTTACCTCTGCGCTTTTATTATGACACAGTGGGACTCGGTGTGTATGTGTGTTCCTTGGTGCTTTTATATCATAGGCACGGCGGTGAGGAAGGTATTCCACGCATGATTGATGTTGTGGGCCCGAGACCCATTGTTATACTTGAGTGATGACTGAGGCGTGAGTCACGACTTGACATGATCGCTTTGTCAGAATCGTAGTTTGGTTATCATACATGTCTCTCGCTTTATATGATTGCTATGATTTCATTTACGTGATTTATTTTGATTTCACATACTGCATCACTGTATCGACCTCGCGGGGCCGCGTTCATGCCGCAGTAAGGTACACCGCCGTTGATCCTCGCCTTAGGTCACGATTCAGCGTTTGGGAAAGCTCCGTTCCTCCGAGGCTTATCTTCGTATAGTCCTGTTGTTGGAAGTGCTTACATTCAGGGTATGACGGCCTGTCCCGTCGTTGTTGTCATATCATTCGTAGAGTCCTGTAATGCTGTAGGCGTAAATTGTAAGAGGTTTGTAAAAAGGATTAACTGCTCAAATTGTTATTTATATGTACTTGTGAACCGTTTTTGGTTAGCCTGTCTTCTTATTTCACCGTCTTCTTACATGGGTTTCATGTATGTGTTGTATGTTCCGCTGATTACTCTGATGTTGTATCACTAGGGTGCCCGGGGTAAGGCACCAGTCACGGGCCGAACGGTCGTGACAGATATACTGAAAATAGGCGGTTCAAGGACCGCTAAATCGGGAACTTCCACCGCGACCTCCGTGGCGCCGGTGTATGAACATCTGCTGGCTATGGAAGGTGAAGAACCCGCCCGATCCGTAGTCCGTGCTATCCTACCAAGACTACCCCGGTCGGACAGTTTCTCCCAAAATGGCCTGCTGCCGCATGTAAAACAAACTCCGGACTAGCACGACACTCCATCGCGTGGAGTCTACCACGGTCACAACGAGGTAGGGGTGGCTTCACCGCTAACACCCCGCTCTCGAAAATCTGAACCCTTGGAGCCCCGACCGCTCCCCGAATACTCGATGCCCAAGATTGTGGAGGACCACTCAGATCGGGCGGAGGCGCATAACTAGTCTGCTCCGAGGCGGTCCGCCTCGAAAGTCACCAAAGGACCTGGCTGCTCGCCTCTTCTGCCGACCTTGGTCATTCCGTCGATTTCTCGCTCCTCACCTCCAGTGCATAAGCTGCATGCGGGCAATGTCCATGCCGGTGAAGAGCTACACCGAACAACTCAGCAAGGTAATCATCGAGCCCTGTAACATATCGGTGCACTCGATCCTCCATACTAGCTACTAATGCGGGGACGTACCGGGCCAATGAGTCGAACTCCACATTGTACTCCCGAACCGTACGACCGTTCTGCCGCAACACCAAAAATCTGTCGGCCCGAGCCCTCCTCATCTGTGGAGGCAAGAAGTGTGCAAGAAATGCCTTTGAGAACTCGTCCCAAATAGCTGGAAGTGCATTCTCTCCCCGGGACAGCTCCCACGAATCAAACGATCATGCGGTATCACGCAATCGACGCGAACTAGGACCACCGACTCGGTCTCCGATGCCTTGATCACTCTCACGATCCGTCAGAATCGTTTGATGAACTCCTGCGGATCATCCTCAGGCCTTGACCCATAAAACTCTGGTGGGTTACATCTCAGAAAATCCCGTAGCCTCAAACTGTCTGCTCGGGGGTGAACTACGGGTGCTACTGGGACTGGAACTGCTGCATCCAGCCTATCCTCATATCTGGCCACGACCACGGCGAATCGCCATCTCTTGTACCCATCTCATCCGCTCCGGTGTGGGATGGAGGCTCAGTATTGTAGTCTCAGCAGCCCGCCGCGGCTCTAAACTTCTTTGGTCTTGGCGGTGTCGCAAAACTCGCCGTCAAGTACTATCTCAGTCGACCGCTGCGCCTCGTACTCCTCTGTATCCCACTAGCAGCTCCCTCGGCTGCCTTGCCCGTCTGGGCCTGGGTTGCCTTACGCGGAGGCATAACTGGTAAAAACGAAGTACGTCAGAGGGGTTCAACTTATCACAGCTCTAAGGCACGATCTCAGAATGAGAAGAATGGAAACCAATCATAAATGTCCTATAGCCTCCTGATTATAGATGTGGTGCACAACACACCGATAATCAAGACTCTACTAGACACGGTCTGTAGACACTTTCCGAGGATTGACTGCTCTGATACCACTTTTGTCACGACCCGAACCCGGGCCCGTGACTGGTGCCTTACCCCGGGCACCCTAGTGATACAACATCAGAGAAAACCAGCGGAAATAAAAACTTAGACATGCAAATAGTCATGGAGCAAGATGAAAGAAAATAGGCCAACCCAAACGGTTGCCTTTTAGCATATATATATATACAAAGACATTTTGAACAGTTACAATCCTTACAACCCCGCATCGATTACTCTGGACTTAAGATTTATACAACAACTATGACGGGACAGGGCCCCGCCATACCCCTGAATGTACAAGAACCTACAGACTCAGGGTAACATACCAAAGATAAGCCTCCGAAGGAACGGAGCTTCCCAAGACGCTGAAAGGTGATCCTAAAAGCGGGGATCGACAGCCGATGTACCTCTACCTGCGGCATGAACGCAGCCCCGAAGGAGTCGATAACAGTACCAAGTATGTGAAATCAGAAAATCAGAAATGAAATCATAGCGATCTATATAAAGCGGGAGACATGTATGATAACCAAACTACGATACACAACATATAAACAATCATATCAAGTCGTGGACTCACGCCTCCAAATCATCACTCGTGCGTGGAATTCCTTCACCACGGCGATCTATGATATGATAGCAACAAGACAGCAATCCAAATGGGAGCATACGTGCGCTACGCATCGTGTCGGTATGTCCAAGGAAACACTAAGACAACATTCCAAATGGAAGCATACCCGTGCGCTACGATCGTGTCGGTATGTCCAGAGGAAACAATAAGACAACATTCGAATGGAAGATACCCGCGCGCATCGCGTCGTGTCAGATGTCCAAAAGGAAACAACAAGGCGGCAATCAAAATGGAAGCATACCCGTGCGCCACGATCGTGTCGGTATGTCCAAAGCGTTTAGCAAAAGTAACACTATCAGCGAGGCGTGCGTGGAATTTCTCCGCCATCGCTGGACGCCCAAGTAAGTTCTTAACAAGTCAACCGACCCTCCATCGAGAGACACGGTAGTTATAGAAACACAATTCTTGCACAACAAAGGCTATCACAACAAGCATAGGCAAGTTTCACAACAACAAGCATAGGCAAGTTTCACAACAACAAGCATAGGCAAGTTATACACAACTCAACGTACTTTCATTTTATGCCAAAGTCTGGGTTTTAACCCTAAAGTACTACGTACGTTAAATTCCTTTTAAAGAGATCCATTCCTTTTATAAAAGTCACCCGATACCCGTAGTATAAAAATAGAGTGACTTACATCTTTTAAGTAAACCAAAACAACTTCCATACTTTCCTTTTTAAAACCAATTAAGGCAATACCATGCCTTCTTTTTAGACCAAAACACTTCTCTTTTTAAAGTCAAGTTACCACATTAAAACCAATGATAAAAACCCTTCTTTTGTTTTCATAAGGTCGTTATAACCAACTTCCCATAAAGCTGTTATAACACTTTAAGTTTTAAACCATTTTAAGACAACACAATGCCTTTCTTTTCCCTAAAGTTCCAGTTTGCCTAATTTCAATTACTCAATTCTCTTTTCAGAAAAGTTTCATAGTTCAATGTCTTAATCTCTTTTTAAAACAATTGAGTAACATATGCCATAGACGAGTAGGTTATTCTTGTTCATAAATCTTATTAAGCAGCCATGATCTAGGAAATGTAATGTCATTTTGTCTCATCTTAGCTTCTATGCGGATGGAGGTTTCTCGGGTTTTAATAGTACTTCATTATTCAATACATTTTCCTTTATTAACGCTGCAGTGGTTTGTCGATACATTCGATTTCCAAAATCAGTAAAACATTATTCCTTTTAAAAAAAAACACATACTCATTACTCACGAATGAGGTTTCACACAAAACTCATATTAATTCATTTAAGTTAAGTCTCTTATCTTATAAGATCAAGTCTCTTAACTTCTAAAATCAGTAAACCATTTTCTTTACCTCTCTTAAGACGTTATACCTAACTCCCCATAAAGCTAGTATAACTCTTTTTAAAACCTTTAAAACCCAGTGTTACTCTTCTTTCAAAAATGGTTTCTTAACTCTTGTGACATACTTCAAGTTTCTTATTATTCAGGCTTAAGTCAAAAGACATTGCAGTACAACTACGTTCAATTAGCACGCGTACGTCTACCGTACTATATATTATTCAGGCTTAAGTCAAAAGACATTGCCGTTCAACTACGTTCAATTAGCACACGACGTCACCGCGTACTATATATTATTCAGGCTTAAGTCAAAAGACATTGCCGTACTATATATATCTTCCTTTAAAATATCATGCTCAAGAGTATAGGAAGAATCACATACCTCGCGACGATTATCGACTAGTAGCAAAACGCTCCACGGCTATAACCCGGCTAGCCTTGTCCACCTTCTAAGTAGCACAGGCTACTTGCAAAACATTCAACCAATAAAGGTTATCGATCTCATGTCTGATCCTATGTAAATGCGCTTTAACTTCTACTTGCATTCTTAAGTGATTTGATTCAATCCTTTTACGTAATATCCTTCTATTACGTTCAATTCTCTTCTATGAATCTTATATTCATTTCTACTCTGACGGTATGTAATTTCCAATTACAATAGAAGGACGATAGTATTTACCTCGATGAGCCCAAAATTATCCGAGTTTAAAGTCGCCATGAGCAACGCTTAGCTCCTACTCCGAGTGCTCGATCCGCTCCAAACAACCCTTAGAAGTTCTAACCAACTTCTACTTAAATACTTGACTATCAATGAAGATTTTCCTTAGGGTTTCGTTTAGTGGCTAAAGAAGGTATAATAGTATTTTCGGGCTTTTGTATAAGTGTAACCTTGGGAATACTACAAGGTATTTGGGCAGGTATTTGGGCATTATAACAATACTAGGAGAGTATTTCTATACCACAACAAGGGGTATTATACGAAAACAACTAGGCTAGGGGGGGTACCCCACGGCCAAGCCTCACTCAAGGGGGGGGGGGCTTGCCTCGGCTAGGCTCTCAAAGGGGGAGGGGGCTTTGGACGAAAGCAACAAGAGGGAGGGAGTATTTGAGACTTAGAAAGATTGCTCAAGTTTTTGGATGAAGAAAGTCTTCAAGTAAGGGGAGTATTTATAGGCTAACCAAAGGCCAACCAATGGCCAAGATGAAGACAAGTGTGGTGCAAGTGTAGGGCTAGATTTTAACCATGTGGACCTTATCCATCTACCACACAACTTGCACAAAATATCCTACCTAACCATGCCACCTATTTCGTCCAATACCGCCCCAAAGTCACGGCCAATGTGAGGGTGACACTTGTCACCCTCCCGTTGGTCCAAAATGTTTCGTCTCTCGGAAAAATCCGCAAAAATTAGAAATGACATAGCCGGAATTTTCCCTTCGCAAGTTTAGTAAAACGTTTCGTCGAAAAACGATTCTTTTCGGCACTTGTGCCCAAATTTCGAAACTTGTCAATTCTTAAGGCTTGAATTTTATACGTACGCCCTCACGTACATACTCTGGAAATACGGGGTATAACACTTAGGAATAATTTAGACATGTCTTTAGCACATAATCAATAACAAGAATACTCCTTAACTTCTAAGAGTAGAATAACTTTTGAAACAATACCACAGTTATGGTTCACACGAAGAACATGCCAAAAGAGAGAAGGAAGAGGTTCACATACCTCATTGACGATTAACCAACACGACAAGTAGAATAAGCCCCGAATAGGTACTTCAACCTTATCGACTATTCCACACGCCAAATAGAATATGCCACAAGTAGTACTTCAACCTATAACAACAATAATACTTCTATCAACTTCATACACACTAGTATAAGACTTATACCAAGTAATGGTCCTCTTATTCTACGGATATTTGGGCAGCACTTCCCCCGTTTATACGTACTTTTCCACCTTTTCCAAGGCCCAAATTCAACAAAAATCAAGCCCCATTTAAGGCACAACCAATAGTTAACCAAAGGGGATTACACGCCTACTTGAAGTGTAAAATTCAACCCCTTAATCTACCAAAACAGTCCATAAAAATCAGTCCAATATCCAACAACAACAAGGGTACAAAGTGAAGCTTTTTAATACCTTTCTACACCCTTAATCTCTTAGGACTTCCATTAACAATTACCACATTAATCATGCAAAAAGGTGGCTGATTTTCCAGCAGCCTAACACCACAAAACAGTCCATAAAAACTGCATAATAACGTCCAACAGTTTTATAGATTCCACGGCCAACAACTACAATCCGATAACTCTTTCCTTAATCCTTTTTATTCCAACTCAAGTTCCAAAACTTCTATATAAGTTATATCAACTTATTAACAACAATATTAATCCATTATAACATGCGACAAGTGTAACTAACCACAACAATAACCAACAAATCCAATGTGGCCCAAAATGCCCAATTCGGCCAACACCATTAAAAATGGCCCAAATACTTTTTTTTCCATCATTATTTTTAGCACAAGCTCATATATACATATCAACAATAGGTAATATCCAATTACTTTAAAAGAAGAAGAACCATTACCTTATTGTTAGCCCAAAAATCGCCCAAAATAGTTCGGGGAAGATTGACCCGCAGTTTTCATTTTGCTCTACTTCTTCAAGTTCCATTCACTTCCATGTATCCACTACAACCTTATAACCAACTTCTCTTCACGTTTTACCTCCAAAGTCGACGAACAAGCTAGGGTTTTTAATACAAGTTTCGACCAACATGATGCGCGTTTTATACACACGCTAAACGCAAGTGCACGTATCGTTGCATGTAATATAGTCTAGGTAAGACCGAATATCATCCTCATGGACAGGTTTTCAAGTACCAATTATCTATGCTTTAGTTTCTATTTGGTTAACGTTAATTGGGTTTGAATTCTAAACTAATAATGCAGGAAATAAACTAATTATGAAAATACTTTGATTTAAATCAGTTATGATGGAGAATTAGGGCTTCCAAGATCATCAACTATCCACTTTATTCAATCCTTAATACAATTAGACTGACTTCTTCTACGTTAAGATAGCAGGTTAACTAGACCGTTTTATACTCCTGTTAAGGTAATATAAACACTCAACCCCAATGGAGAACCCTTCTATCTTTCGATGAAAAGATTGACTATAAATGAGGATTAAGAGCAATAACCTATTAAGCTACACAAGTATCGGGGTACTTTCGTCCACGATTTAAACCTATGTTTATTCAACTATAGCATATTCACAATATCCCCTTTCGGATTTCGATTAGAACTCATATAAGTGATGATAACTAGTGATCAGTTAATTATCAAGCAATCAAAGCAATTATTGAATAAATCTTAAGCAAGTGAAGAAGAAATCAACTAATGTATTAATTCATGAATAAGAGTTTCAAGAGAATCACAAGGAAATCCCTAAATAAGTAATTAGCTCCTAGCCATAGTCACGCTAAGAACTAATATAATCTCCATACATGAACTGAAATAAACAAAGCAAAAGAAAGAAAAGAAAATACTTGAAAAGCCTCTAATCTTAGCCTCCTAAGTTGTGTTGTATGTACAATGGATGGATTAATCCCCCTCTAGAGAATGATGTAGAGAATATATATAGCCCAAGAATCCTTTAGGTCAAGGGTTAGGGATTATGTAGGTAGGAAAGTTATCCCTTTTGGACCCTGAAAACGTGTCAAATTCGGCCCAAAACATCGAAAATACCGCGTCAGCGCCGTGGCCCTGCAGTCGCGCGCCACGGTGCCTAAATATCAGAGAGTATCGGACAACACCAGTGGTCGGCGCTGCTGCTGCGCCGGTGGCGCTGGCGTTTTTCGCTTCGATTTTCATCCGGGCTTCATCTGATCTTTTCTATACTTCCCGGAACTTCTTAGACTTCATTTATTGGGCCCTTTAAGTGTGCAATTCCATCTAAATTAAGCTCATTTCATCTTATTTTCGTCATTTCTCCATTTCTGACCGCTGTGACACAAAAGAAAGGAAAACGACCCTAAAACTATACTAAACATAAATGAAATGAGTAAAATACTAACTAAAAATGACTCAAAATGTGTATATAAAATACACCGATCACAATACAAGTTCCAAAGGATGGATTATTGATCTTGTCTTAGCACTTAGTTTAGGGGCTTAATCTTGGAGAAAGAAACTAATCAACTCTTGTTGTTCAAGGCCATGGGGTTCTCGAAAATCATGAGCTAAAGGGAGAGAGATGAGAGCTTTCTTTTGGATGAAGTTACAATGAACCAAGTCTTCCAAGACTTGGATATATAAAAGTGTATGTACAAGTGGAGTGGGACCCACTTGTCCACTTGTCCTCCTCTAAAAATATCTGAAGTGTTATCATCCTAGCAAGACAGGTGGAGGGGTGACATGTGTCACCCTCCTATTGGTCCAAAATAAATCTTTCACCATAATAATTTTATACTTGGCCAAAATATCACAAAATCTCGTGGGCCCCACAAAATTGTAAAATTCCCGGTGGGCCCCACATGACCAAATCCGAGATTTCAAAATCCAAAACTAATTCCTTAACGTCAATTAGGAGAATTAAACTCCAGATTAATAAATTGTCGTCTTCTCATTTTTCCGATATTTTCCTTAAGAAAATGTAATAATTCTTTCCTTCCAAAATTTAAATCTTAAATCCTTAATCACGTTCTCATTAAGTAGCCCTGGTATTATAGGGTGTAACATTCTTCCCTCCGTAGAAACATTCGTCATCGAATGTTCATCAAGGGTCTCAAGCTATACACACTTCTGCATAGTCTTTAGCACATTGTACTTCCTTTTTAATCAAAGTCACATTCCTAAGGTCCTATTGTTGTTCCTTAAAAATCGATAATACCATTTCTAATCGGCTCAACAATCATCATCAACAATCACAAATGGTTTATACTCAAACCAAGGAATTATCACAACCATATATACAACAATTTTACCAACCTGAACACCAAGTCCAAATATTCATTTTTAGGCCGCTGTCACTTTCTCATAGCTGCAACCACAATAATATGTTAGGGAGGAACTACTCTAACAACACAGCTCTATCGCACGATCTTGGAGTAAGAAGAATAAAAACCAATCCTAAATGTACTATAGCCTCATGTTTATGGGTGTGGTGCACAACACACCGATAACCAAGACTCTACTGCACACGGTATGTAGACATTCCGAGGACTAACTGCTCTGATACCACTCTGTCATGACCCGAATCCCAGGCCCGCGACTGTTTCCCTACCTGGGAACCCTTCTACCCATACAAGACAAGTAACCCGCGAAAGCTAAATAACACTTATCATTTTTTATTTTTTTTGCAAAGGCAAAGCCGACAAGGCTGTCATAATATATAACACCCGTATAGGACTACAACTGTACAACAATATAATACAACTCACGCTATTCCAGACCACATATGAATACAAACCTCTAAAAATTTGGACAGTAACTATGATGGGACAAGGCCCCGTCGTACCCCTGAATATACCTAGCCATAATGACAAGCTCCGGAACACTAGAGCTCTCCCAAAACGCTGAACAAGAATCCTAAGCTCACGGATCACCCAACTGAGTACCTATACCCGCAGGCATGAACGCAACCCCCCGAAGGGGGTCAGTACAACATGTACCAAGTATGTAAACATAAAGTACAGTAAACAAGATCATTACTTTACAAAAGAATGACAGAGACAAGTATGCAAAATCAAACACTAGATCCTACCGTGCCAAAAATAAGAGCCAATTGTACCTTGTATCGTTGTACCCCTGTACCACTGTATCACTGTACTACTGTATCACTGTACTTTATAAAAATAATTCAACTGTACTCTTTTTAAAATAAGAGTCAACTGTGCCTTTAAATACTCTTTTGACCCTCAAAGGAATAAAACCAAGTTACCATCATGTCATGTACCAATCATTAAAACAAACTCTCTTTTTATAATACACCCCGAATAGGTACTTCAACCTTATCGGCTATTCAACACGCCAAATAGAATATGCCACAAGTAGTACTTCAATCTATAACAATAGTAATATTTCTATCAACTTCATACACACTAGTATAATACTTATACCAAGTAATGTTCCTCTTATTCTACAGAAATTTGGGCAGCACTTCCCCCGTTTATACGTACTTTTCCACCTTTTCCAAGGCCCAAATTCAACAACAATCAAGCCCCATTTAAGGCACAACCAACAGTTAACTAAAGGAGATTACATGCCTACTTGACGTGTAAAATTCAGCCACTTAATCTACCAAAATAGTCCATAAAATCAGTCCAATATCCAACAACAACAAGGATACAAAGTGAAGCCTTTTAATACCTTTCTACACCATTAATCTCTGAGGACTTCCATTAACAATTACCACATTAATCATGCAAAAAGGTGGCTAATTTTCCAGCATTCTAAAACCACAAAACAGTCCATAAAAACTGCATAATAACGTCCAACAATTTTATAGATTCCACGGCCAACAACTACAATCCGATAACTCTTTCCTTAATCTTTTTTATTCCAACTCAAGTTCCAAAACTTCTATATAAGTAATATCAACTTATTAACAACAATATTACTTCATTATAACATGCGACAAGTGTAACTAACCACAACAATAACCAACAAATCCAATGTCGCCCAAAATGCCCAATTCGGCCAACACCATTAAAAATGGCCCAAATACTTTTTTTTCCTTCATTACTTTTAGCACAAGCTCATCTATACATATCAACAATAAGTAATATCCAATTACTTTAAAAGAAGAAGAACCATTACCTTATTTTTAGCCCAAAAATCTCCCAAAACAGTCCGGGGAAGATTAGCCCGCAGTTTTTGTTTTGTTCTACTTCTTCAAGTTCCAATCTATTCTATGTATCCACTACAACCTTATAACCAACTTCTCTTCACGTTTTACCTCCAAAAAGTTGACGAACAAGCTAGGATTTTTAATGCAAGTTGCGGCCAACACACGTTCCAAATGATGGATTATTGATCTTGGCTTAACACTTTGTTTAGGGGCTTAATCTTGGAGAAAGAAACTAATCAACTCTTATTGTTCAAGGCCATAGGGTTCTCGAAATTCATGATCTAAAGGGAGAGAGATGGGATCTTTCTTTTGGATGAAGTTACAATTCACCAAGTCTTCCAAGACTTGGATATATACAAGTGTATGTAAAAGTGGAGTGAGACCCACTTATCCACTTGTCCTCCTCTAAAAATATCTAAAGTGTTATCATCCTAGCAAGACAAGTGGAGGGGTGACACGTGTCACCCTCCTATTGGTCCAAAATAAATCTTTCCCCAAAATAATTCTATACTTGGCCAAAATATCACAAAATCTCGTGGGCCCCACAATATTGTAAAATTTCCGATGGGCCCCACATGACCAAATCCGAGACTTCAAAATCAAAAACTAATTCCTTAACTCCAATTAGGAGAATTAAACTCCAAATTAATAAATTTTTGTCTTCTCATTTTTCCGATATTTTCCTTAAGAAAATGTAATAATTCTTTCCTTCCAAAATTTAAATCTTAAATCCTTAATCACGTTCTCATTTATTAGCCCTGGTATTACGGGGTGTAACAACTTTCCCTCCTTAGAAATATTCGTCCTCGAATGTTCATCAAGGGTCTCAAGCTATACACACTTCTGCATAGTCTTTAGCACATTGTACTTCCTTTTTAATCAAAGTCACATTCCTAAGGTCCTATTGTTGTTCCTTAAAAATCGATAATACCATTTCTAATCGGCTCAACAATCATCATCAACAATCACAAATGGTTTATACTCAAACCAAGGAATCATCACAACCAACTATATAACAATTTTACCAACCTGAACACCAAGTCCAAATATTCCTTTCTGGGCCGCTGTCACTTTCTCATAGCTTCAACCACAATAATATGTTAGGGAGGAACTACCCTACCAACACAGCTCTATCGCACGATCTCGGAGTAAGAAGAATAGAAACCAATCCTAAATGTACTATAGCCTTCTGTTTATGGGTGTGGTGCACAACACACCAATAACCAAGACTCTACTGCACACGGTATGTAGACATTCCGAGGACTAACTGCTCGGATACCACTCTGTCACGACCCGAACCCCGGGCCTGCGACTGGTGCCCTACCTGGGAACCCTTCTACCCATACAAGACAAGTAACCCGCGGAAGCTAAATAACACTCATCATTTTTTATTTTTTTGCAAAGGCAAAGCCGGCAAGGCTGCCATAATATATAACACCCGTATGGGACTACAACTATACAACAATATAAATACAACTCACGCTAGTCCAGCCCACATATGAAAACATACCCCTAAGAATTTGGACAGTAACTATGACGAGACAAGGCCCCGTCATACCCCTGAATATACCTAGCCATAATGACAAGCTCCGGAATACTGGAGCTCTCCCAAAACGCTGAACAAGGATCCTAAGCTCACGGATCACCCAACTGAGTTCCTATACCTGCGGACATGAACGCAGCCCCCCGAAGGGGGTCAGTAAAACATGTACCAAGTATGTAAACATGAAGTACAGTAAAAAAGATCATTACTGTACAAAGACAGGAACAAGTATGAAAAATCAAACACTAGATCCTACAGTGCCAAAAATAAAAGTCAACTGTACCTTGTATCACTGTACCCCTGTACCTTGTATCACTGTACCCCTGTACCACTGTACCACTGTATCACTGTATCGATGTACCACTGTACTATTGTATCACTGTACTTTATAAAAATGATTCAACTGTACCCTTTTTAAAATAAGAGTCAAATGTGCCTTTAAATACTCTTTTGACCCTCAAAGGAATAAAACCAAGTTACCATCATGTCGTGTACCAATCATTAAAATAAATTCTCTTTTTATAAAAACATAGGCACCAAAATATCATGCACCCAATAATCTAATCAACTATCTTTTTAGAAAATCTGGGCACCAAAATATCATGCACCCAATAATCTAATCAACTGCAATTTTAGAAAATCTGGGCACCAAAATATCATGCACCCAATAATCTAAGTAACCTCTTTTTAGAAAATCTGGGCACCAAAATATCATGCACCAAATAATCTAATCAACTATCTTTTTAGAAAATCTGGGCACCAAAATATCATGCACCCAATAATCTAAGTAACATTTTTTTAGAAAATGTGTGGCACCACATATCATGTTCCAATCACATATAAAAAAACTTTCCTTTTAGAAATGTGTGTCACCACATATCATGTACCAATCACATATAAAAACTTTCCTTTTAGAAATGTGTGGCACCACATGTCATGTACCAATCACATATAAAAACTTTCCTTTTAGAAATGTGTGGCACCACATATCATGTACCAATCACATATAGAAACTTTCATTTTTGAAACTCAAAGTACTATCAATAGGATATATATATATAACAATCTTTCATTTTAGAAACTCCAAGTACTATCAATAGAATATCACTAAGGATTAGGATCCGCTTAGTTATAAAGATCAAGTCAAGTATAGGGTCCACTCGTCGTTTTTACCAACTCGATAATCTAATTCGTCTCGCTCCTCTGTCTAATATTATGGAAATATTGCATGGTGATAACGGATCCGAATTGCCAAATTAATCCATTTTATGAGCCATTAGGCTATATATTAATCATGATCTTATCTAATCAGCTGTGAACCTAGAAAGTGTAAAACGAACTGGTTATATCTTAGCTTCTATGCAGATGGAAAATTCTACTCATTTCAATATAATAGATTGTCGAATCCTTTTTTATTAATGCTGCAATGGCTTGTTCGATACCCTTTTCTCATTAGTACTGTAACTAGCAAGATCAATTCGTCTCCAACGTTTACTAAAACCTCTTACCAACCTCTCCCATAAGACTTGGTAAGTGATGCGCGATTTATGCACACACTAACGCAAGTGCACGTGTCGTGACAAGTAATATAGTCTAGAAGATCGAGTTATCGTCCTCCGGGATTAGTGTTCAATTATCAATTTCTATTCTATGGTATCTATTTGGTAACCGATGATTGATAAATTGTTTATAACTATAATTAAGAATGCTAACTAAAATACTTTGTTTTACTTCAGATATGGTGGAAATAGGGCTTCCAAATTTCCTCAACTATCCGCTCATCTTACTTGTTAATGCAATTAATTATGGTTCTTCTTGTATTTTGAGATAACAGGTTAACTAAGCCGTTTTATACTCCTGTTAAGGTAATATAAACACTCAACATAGAACCCTTCTACCTTTCAGTGATAAGATTGACTATAAAGGAGGATTAAGAGCAATAAACTATTAATACTACACAAGTATCGGGGTACTTTCGTCCACGATTTAACCTATGTTTATTCAACTATAGCATATTCACAATCTCCCCTTTCGACTTTCGATTAGAAATCATATAGACTATGATAATTAGTGATCAATTAATTACCACACATTCAAGCAAATATTGAATAAATCTCAACAATGATAAGAAGAAACCAAAACGTGCATTAATTCATAAGAATGAGTTTCAAGTGATTTGACATGGAAAGCCCTAAATTAAGTTAGTTCCTAGCCATAGACATGACAAGAACTAAACTAATATCCAACATAAACTATAAAGAAATAAAACAAAGAAATAAAGAAGTTACACAAAAAGTGGTCTCCAATCTTGATCTTCAAGGTTGTGATGAATTGCCAAGGGTTTGGAACCCTTATTCTGACATAAAATCTCCTTTTTATAGCCTCCAACTCGTCTCCCAGGTTTCCTTCCAGGCCTTGGCCCATTCCCATTCGAAATTGGCAGAAATCCTGCCGCGGCCCAAAGCCAGCGCGCTGGCCACAAACTCTGCAGCTACGTAATTTGGGCGCCACGGCACTGATCTCGCTGGTTGGGCGCTTGGCGCCGCTCTGTTTCGTGCCCGGTTCGCCAACTTTCTCGCTTTTTGAGCTCTGGGACCTCTGTTTCTGCCCTCTTTTTGCTCCTTTTCGCCAATGAGCCACTTTTGTCACGACCCGACCTCGGGCCCGGACTGGTGCCTTACCCCGGGCACCCTAGTGATACAACATCAGAGAAAATCAGCGGAAATAAAAACTTAAACATGAAACAAGATATAAAAAAAGAAACAGGCTAACCAAAACGGTCACCTTTCTACATATATATATATATATACCTGAACAGTTACATCCTTTACAAACCCTGCCCACAACAGTACTACAGACCTCTAAGAATTTTTATAACAACTATGACGGGACAGGGCCCCGCCATACCCCTGAATGTACAAGAACCTACAAACTCAGGGAATCATACCAAAAGATAAGCCTCCGGAGAAACGGAGCTTCCCAAAACGCAGAACCGTGATCCTAAGAGCGAGGATCAACAACTGGTGTACCTCTACCTGCGGCATGAACGCAGCCCCCCGAAGGAGGTCAGTACAACAGGTACCAAGTATGTGAAACTAAAAATACTGTAATGAAATCATAACATTTCCAAACCAAATCCACAAATATGTATGAAAAACCAATTAACCGCACATAGTGTCACGACCCGAACCCGGGCCCGTGACTGGTGCCTTACCCCGGGCACCCTAGTGATACAACATCAGAGAAAATCAGCGGAAATAAAAACATGAACATGAATTAAGAGAAGAGATAAATAAACAAAGCAACCAAAAGCGATTTGCCTTCATCATATATACATAAATACGAAACGCTTATCCTTTTTACAAACCCTGCCCACAACAGTGCTACAGACCTCTAAGATTTTTACAACAGCTATGACGGGACAGGGCCCCGCCATACCCCTGAATGTATAAGAATCTACAGACTCGGGGTAACATACCAAAAGATAAGCCTCCGAAGGAACGGAGCTTCCCAATACGCTGGAATGTGATCCTATAAGCGGGGATCGGCGATCGATGTACCTTTTACTGCGGCGTGACGCAGCCCGAAGGAGGTCGATAACAGTACCAAGTATGTGAAAGCGTAAAATCAGTAAATGAAATCATAATAGTCTATAAAGCGGGAGACATGTATGATAACCAAACTACGATTCACAACATAAGAGCGATCATGTCAAGTCGTGGACTCACGCCTAAAAGTCATCCTCATACGTGGAACTCCTTCCTCACCGCCGGCGATCTAGGTACAAATCATGTGATACGTATAATGGTCTCGGCCCATCTCATGGACCCAATATAGAAAAGTGTGGAATACATTCGGTTCATCCTACGAACCAAAGTCGAGTGGAATACATTCCGGATGAGCCGTAGTCAAGTGAAATACATTCGGATGAACGGCCATCAAGTGAAATACATTCCAGGATGAACCGGTAGTCGAGTGAAATACATTACCGGATGAACCGGTAATCAAGTGAAATACATTCCCGGATGAACCGGTAATCAAGTGAAATACATTCCCGGATGAACCGGTAATCAAGTGAAATACATTCCCGGATGAACCGGTAGTCGAGTAGAACACAGTACTTGCACAACAAGGCTATCACACGTAACATGGTCAAGTTTCATAACAACAAGCATAAACAAGTTACACACAACTCAAGGTACTTTCATTTTATGTCAAAGTCCAAATTTTAACCCTAAAGTACTACGTCCGTTAAATTCCTTTTAAGATCCATTTCTTTACAAAGGTCACCCGATACGTAGTATAAAATTTGAGTGACTAACATTGTTAAGTAAACCAAAATGCTTTCCTTTGTAAAATCAAGTAACAACCTTATTTTCCAAACGCTCAAGTTTGCCTAATTTGAATGCTCAAGTTTCTCATTTTAGAAAAAGGTTTCAGTAGTTCATAGTTTTAAATCCTTTAAAACATAATTCTCCTTTAAACGTTTTGAGAAACCTATGTCTTATAAGTGAGTAGGTTATTCTTGTTTATAATCAATCTTATTAAGCAGCCATGATCTAGGAAATGTCATTTTGTCTCATCTTAGCTTATACGGATGGAAGTTTCTCGGTTTTAATAATACTAAAATCTGTCCAAAACATTTCCTTTTATTAACTGCAGATGGTTTGTCGATACACATTCGATTTCAAATCAAGAAAACATTTTAAGCCGTTATACCTAACTTCCCATAAAGCTAGTATAACTCTTAAGTTTCCAAAACCACGTATTACTTCTTCTCTCAAAATGATTCATAAATCTTTTGAAATACTTCAAGTTCTTTATTAACACATAGCCAGCCAGTTATAGTTCAAATCAGTTACCTCTTAAAAACCACAAGTACTTTCTTACCTACATAAAGCTGTTATAACTAACTTCCCATAAAGCGTTATAACACTTTATCATTCAAATCAATCAAATACATTAAACATATAAACGACTACAGTACTAAATAGTTATACACATATCATGCTAGAACAGATAGGAAGAGGTTCACATACCTCGCGACGATTATCGACTAATAGCAAAACGCTCCAAGTACCTCAAACCGTCGGCTACACTCTCAGTCAAGCAGATCACCCCACACGTAGTACTACAACCTATAGAGGCCACAAAGCGCCTGTTAATATCTTTAGATCGGCGTAGAATATTCTACAGAAAATTCGCAACACCTCCCCGCAACAGCGTAAATCTCCTCTCCATCGAGGCTACCAAGCCAACCAGTGGGGTTAACACGCCTAACCGGGCGTGTACAATTCTACTACGGTAATGTTACACAAGTCTCATGTCTGATCCCTATGTAATTACAGATTCGATTCTCTTCTTTAAATTCAGCTTAAGTCGCAAGACATTGCCGTAAGTATTATTCAGCTTAAGTCAAAAGACATTGCCGCACAACTAGGTTCGATTCTATATATAGTATACTTAACTATATACTCCTACAACATGTAATTTCCAATTACACGGAAGGTCAAGAATGTTTACCTCGATAAGCCCAAAATTATCCGAGTTTATATGTCGATCACGAACAACGTTTAGCTCTACTCCGTGCGCTCAACCCGCTCCAAACAACCCTTAGAAGTTCTAACCAACGTCTACTCAAATACTTCAACAATCAATGAAGATTTCCTTAGGGTTTCGTTTAGTAGTGAGGAAGTATAATGGTATTTTACGGGCTTGTATAATTGTAACCTTGGGAATACTACAAGGTATTTGGGCAAGGTATTTGGACATTATAACAATACTAGGAGTATTTCTATACCACAACAAGGGGTATTTATACGAGACAACTAGGCTAGGGGGTACCACTGGGCAGGGCACCACAAAGGGGAGGAAGCTGCCGCCAATAGGGCCTCAAAGGGGAGGGGGTGTGGTGGGCGAGAGGACAAGAGGAGGAGTGTTTGAGACTTAGGTAGATTGCTCAGTGAGGATGAAGAAAGTCTTCACTTAGAGGGTATTTATAGGCCATGTGAAGGCCAACCAATGGCCAAGATGAAGACAAGTGCATAGCAAGTGTAAGGCCAAGATTTAGCCATGTGCTACCTTATCCATTTACACAAAATATCCTACCTAACCCTTGACCAAAAATGCAACACCAAAAACGTGCAAAGGGCAAGCTTTTGCCGTCCACCCCTTCCAATTAGAGGGTGACAAGTGTCGCCCTCTCGTTGGTCCAAAATGTTTCGTCTCTCGGAAAAATCCGCAAAAATTATAAATGACATAGCCGGAATTTTCCCTACGAAAGCTGTGGAAACGTTTCGTCGAAAAACGACTCTAATCGGGTGTTGTGTACAAATTTTGAAACTAGCCAACTTTTAAGGCTCAAATTATAATACGTACGCGCTCACGTACATACTCTGGAAATACGGGGTATAACACATAGTGCCACATCATAAACACGAGCAAATAGGTGTAATCGCAACCGGTCTTTTCTAGGCCTCTAATGATCGAAGCAAGGCCATTCGCCCATATTATCATTATGCGAGCCTAATCCTGGACTTCCGTAGTCCGCATAGGCCACCTGGGCCCGCATGAGGTACTCCTCGCATCGGAGGTAGCTAACCCGCGGCATTTCCCTGGACTACCGTAGTCCGCATGGCCACTTGGACCGCATGAGGTATTCCTCGTATCGGCGTAACACACCCGGAGTGATTCTTGGACTACCGTAGCCCGCATAGGTCACGTGGACCCGCATGAGGTATTCCTCGCATCGGGGGTAACTAACCCGCGGCACATGTATCAAGTCAGGGGGGTAAGTGATATAATACCAGCACAACCGTCTTATCGTAAACAACATAAGCACAACAAGAAAACCCCCTTAATACAACAAGTCTCAGATACTAACGCCCGTAGTATCATAACAGTCTATATATAAGCAGTCATGTCAAGTCAGGGACTCACGCCCTCAAAATCATCATGCCCGTGGAACTCCTTCCTCACTGTCGGCAGTCTATGATATGATATAACACCAAAAAGTACACATGAACACCAGGTTCCAACTGGGCCATAAAACAACCGTAATAATCGGCCCTCCATCGAGAGACACGATAGCATAGAAGTAAAACACTTGCACAACAAATGCTATCACAACTAGCATAGGCAAGTTTAACATACTCTTAGACTCTTATTTTATGCCAAAAATCCGGGTTTTAACCCCAAAGTAATACATACTTCAACTCTCTTAAAAAGAACCCTTTTTAAGTACAAAATCACGCGATACTAATACCCGTAGTATCAATCATAGAGTAACTATCATTTTAAGTAAATCAAAACAATATCATGCCTTCTTTTTAAACCAAAACAAGACAATACCATGCCTTCCTTTAAAACCAAATCAAGACAATACCATGCCTTCTTTTTAAACAAAGACACCTCTCCTTTTTAAAGTCAAGTAGCAATATACTTTTTAAACCAAGTGGCTTACACTTTTTAAAACAACGTCAAGTATACTTTTTAAAAACCCAAGTAACTCACTCTTTTCAAAACAAGTAACCTATACCTTTAAATCAAGTTACTTCTCCTTTCCCAAAATCAAGTTGTTTATAAATCAAGTCTCTTTATCTTTCAAGATCAAGTCTCTTAATCTTTAAATCAATCTCATATCTTTTAAGGAAACCAACCTCCTAACTTTTAAAATGTCAAGTTATCATTTTAAATCCAATAATAAAACCATTCTTTCGTTTTCATAAAGTCGTTATAACTAACTTCTCATAAAGCTATTATAACACTTTATGTTTTAAACCAACCAAGGACAACTACTCTCATTTCCGAAATCAAGATAACTTTATTCTTTAAAAGACCAAGCACCCATTACTCACGAATGATGTTTCACAAATTTTTAACACAATTCAAGTCCTTAACATTTCATAACAAGTCACTTAACTTTAGAATCAAGTCAAGGATACAAAAGGAAAATCAAACTCCTTTAACACACGTACGTCTACCGCACTATATATATTTCAAATATCATGCTCAAGAGAATAGGAAGAATCACATACCTCTTCGGCTTAATCCACAAGCCAAGTCGAGTATGCCGCGCGCAGAATATCCACCTATAACAATCACAATACATCTATCAACTTCTAGACTTCTTCGTAGAATTCTAAGTATACAGTTCCTTATGCTACGGAAAATTGGGCAGCACCTCCCCCCCCCGTAACCACATAAATATCCTCTTATATCAAGGCCCGCTACCAACAGTCTATATCTTTTCAATTTTCCTTCCACATATCATATACTCAATTATAAACTACAACAATATGTAATCTCCAATTACAATAGAAGGACATAGATCATTACCTCGATAAGCCCAAAATTATCCAAGATTTATAAGTCGATCCTAAGCAACGTTTAGCTCCTATTCCTTACGCTCCAATCCGCTCCAAGCAACCCTTAGAAGTTTCTAAACAACTTCTCTTAACACTTCATCCAAACTATGAAGATTTTCCTAGGGTTTCATTTTGCGACTAAAGGAATAAAGTAGTATTTCCGGGCTCTTAGTGTTGGGATTACTTTAGAATACTACTAGGGACACAAGGCTAAGGTATTTGGGATTATACAACAACACTTGAAGTATTTTCTACACAAAGTGGGGGGGGGGGGGGGGTGGACGAGAACACTACAAAGGGAGGGAGTATTTTGTGACTTGAAATCTCTAAGTGAGTGATGAAGAAGTCTTGCAACTTAAGGGGGTATTTATAGGGAAATCAAGGGCTAGGATATTAGCAAGTGTGTGGTGAGATTGGGGGACAAGTGTGTGTGGGTCCCACCATCCACATGTCTACACAAAGCTTGGGACAAATGGCTAGACACTTGGCAAGCCATTTCGTCCATGAGCCACATGGCACCACAAATTCGGCCATCTTTGCCACATGGGGGTGACACGTGTCGCCCTCCTACTCGTCCAAAATATTTCATCTTCCGAAAATATCCATAATAACCAAAAATCTCGAAAATAAAGTGGGCCCCACAAAACCGTACATTTCTCCCGTGGGCCCCACGTGACCAATTCCGGAAAATAAAATCCATAATTCTTATAAATTCTTAAAGTCTTAAATACCAAAGTTGAGAATCCAATTCTCAATAATAAACCTTTTTCCTTCATGAAGTTCGGAATATTTTCCGTCGAAAAATCAAATCTTTCTTCCTTTCCAATCTTTATGTTGTATTCTCGTACATACATCCTCACATACTTACCCTGAAACTACGGGGTGTAACAACTTTAAACCATTATGACTCAAAAGAAAGAAAATCTATCCTAAGACGACACATATTTGTACAAAAATGGGCAAAAGACTAACTAAAAATGACTCAAAAGGTGTATATAAAATACACCGATCAAACACCCCCAAACTTAACATTTGCTCGCCCACGAGCAACGATCAAAAGAAAGAATTAAAAACAAGAGGAAAAAAAGGAAATGGACTGACTTAAAGACACTGATCACTTTGCTGCATCATTGTTACTTAGAAAAGCATGAAGGTTAGCAGAATAATATGCAGGAACATATAGCATGAATTGTTAGCATTCTAAACACATTAAGTTAGATATTTCGCAAATTCAATTTAATCATGCTCAATGGACGTAAGAATACCTAACTATGCATGTCAATTTCAAAATCATATGGCATGTTTACTTGTTATTCTCCACTAATCATAGATACACATGTAAGAGATCTTCAGAGCTTTTCAGGGTTGTAATGTAGGCTTAGGCAGGGGTAGGTAAAAATAGGCATTTAGGCTCATTTTATGTACCATAAGCTCTTTTGCTTTTCAATTCTTCCCTTTTCTTTTGATTTTCTTTCTTCACTTCATACCTATCTTTCCCCTCTTTTGTTTTGAGAGAATGAAGTGTATTATGAATAACAGGAACCCCCGAACTTAGGCTTTTGCCTATTTATTATTACTTTTTCATTGGGGTGCATCAAAATTGTTCACTCTTTTTGTCTTTTTTTTTAACACTTTATATTCCAATCACCTAAAAAAAAATCACTTATGGCACAAGTGTGGAATCATAGGGTGTCAAAGAAAAAGTTTAATTTTTATGCTAAAAAGGGGCTGACTAGGGATATTTTGAATGTCAGGGATAGACAAAGAATGGTAAGAAAAGGGCTAACAAAGAAATGCCTGAGTCATCTCCCTAACATGCATATCCTAATTATTTCGCCTCAAATAGCAAGCAATCATACACATAGGTTTAATCATAAACAATACACAAGTCAAGCAAGATATCCCAAATAATCTGATTTCATGAATTTTTGGCATATCTAACCTAAGTGTTTAGATGGTTGCTTCTAATTTCATTAGATTATTCAACCTTACTTCACTAGGCGTTTCTAGTAACTACAGCATGCATGATCTTTAAAAAAAATTATGACTCAAAAATACTTAAAAATACACAAAACAAATCAAAAAAAGACTAAAAAAACAATAAGACACCCCCCCAAACTTAAATCACACATTGTCCTCAATGTGTGCAAGACTCAAAAAAAAAAAAAAATAGGACAACTTACAAACTTGGTTTAAAGTGGTGGCGGTGGCGGCGGATAATGCATGGACCACTGGTTGAACAAAGAACTCATCTCATCAAATTTCTGGTGCAACTGTTGTTGCTCCTGCCTTAGTTCTTACTGTCCTTGCCTCAGGTCCTGTTGACCTTGTATCATTATGTCAAAGTTCTGCATCATCCTCCTCTGGTTCATGAGCAACTGCTCCATTATAGGCACTGGAGGTTCAAATTCTGGGGGTTGCTGCTGGCTGCTTCCTGCTTCATGCTGAGCCTCTGTCTCAGGCTCATCTTCATCCATGGCAGCCTCTGTTGCTGCTACTGTTGGTGTTGTTGCTGGTCTTGGTCTCCTTCGTGCTGTTGATGGAGGGAGTGGGTCTGGGAAGGAATGCACTATCCCATATGACACAGGAGGTTGGACTTTCTCATATGTATCAGTGGGTAGGGTTGGGACCCCATGTCTGGAGCATAAGCTGCTGATAAGTGAGCCATGATCCAACCCACCTGTCGTTACCAACCTACTATTTTCTCCAATGTTTTGTAATATTTCCTTCCCAACGTCAATCGTCTTCCCTAACATGATTCCATATATCATTTTTATTCTATCTGATGGCACTCTGGTGAAGTGCATCGATGGAATTAAGCGGGCACTGGCGAAATATAACCAACCATTGGCTGTTTTGTTGAACTGACATCTGCTCAGTCCTCTTGATCCATTCCTTGCAATATCATACTCAGCCCCAGGGTAGCATACTGTGCTTGCGACGACATCCCAGTCGATGTTGTTGGTATCTCTAGACCAAAATCTGAAATAGCTCCGATCGTCACCTCTTTCTTCAACATCGGCTGTTTTTAATAGCACATTCACCACTTCGGCCGTCACAGGCACATACCGTCCCCTCACAAAGCATCTACCATCCACCCTCTCTGGAAAGTTAGCATAAAATTCTTTCACCATTACAGTGTTCTGCGGTGCTATTCTTTCTGGGTTAACAAATCTCTTCCACCCCATGACCTCTATCATCGCCCGAATAGGCTCATAGACATCTCCCTCCTCAAATGACTATCTTTGGTACTTCATTCCTCTTTCAGGGATTAAAGGTCTAGTACTAAGTTTTTGATATCTATCTTCAGCTTTTTGACTGACAAACCTAGTTGTCACGACCCATTCCGGGGCCCGTGACTGGTGCCTTACCGGGGCACCCAAGTAGTCATACATCAGAGTAATCAGCGGAAATATAAAACAAGACATGAAACAGTTTATAAAATAAGACACAGTTTAAGTGAGAAAATAGCGCCTTTCGGCATATATATATAAACATGGTTTAGCAGTTACATCCGAAATCTTGTACAACATGACTCTGCACCTCTAAGAAAAATACAACTATGGCGGGACGGGGCCCGCCATACCTCGATACAAAACTATCTACAACAGGGAGATCATACCCAAAAGTAGAGCCTCCGGAAAGGATGGAGCTCCTGACACCAACGTAGAGATCCTAAGAATGTGGATCTAGCACCTGCTTGCCCTTACCTGCGGCATGAACGCAGCCCCCCGAAGGAGGTCAGTACAACAGGTACTAAGTATATGAAACTGTAAAATACTTAAATGAAAACATATCATTTTAAAATCAGTTTTGCAAGTATGTATGAAACAACCAAGGGGACCGCACATAGTGCCACATCATAAACAAGAGCAACAATAGGTAAACTGCAACAGGCCTTTTTCTAGGCTGCGAATGATCGAAGCAGGGCCAATTGCCCGTAGTATCACCATGCAAGCCTAATCCTGGACTCTCGTAGTCCGCATAGGCCACTCACATAGGCCCGCATAGGGTACATAACCCCGCATCGAGGGTAGCTACTCCTCGGCATCGTCCTGGACTCGTAGTCCGCATGGCCACATAGACCGCATGAGGTATAACCCCGCATCACTAACCTGGAACTCCCGTAGCTCCGCATAGGTCCCCTGGACCCGCATGAGGTATTCTCGAATCATGGTCCCAGACCGCCTGAGTCTACCCCGCATCGGAGGGCAGCTTAACCCCCGGTAATATGTCAAGAGGTGAGTGATAGTACACTAACATAACATCTTACTTTTAAACAACATAAGCACAACAAGAATACTCTCCTATACAAACGTTACAAGACACTAACACACATAGCATCATATCATGTCTACTTGTCAAACCATCTTATTATTCTTTTCACAGTTCAATATAAGTCTGTTATAAACACATAGGCAACCTGTTTCTTTTATCACTCTTAAGTGGTTATACTTAACTTCCCATAAAGCTAGTATAACTCTTAAGCTTCTGTTTTAAAAACCAATTAGTTCTCTTCTGTTAAAAATGATTCAGTATTCTTTTGAAATGTTTTGATTCTTTATTATTAGCTTAAGCGTGAGGCATTGCAGTAAGTATTATTCGAGCTTAAGTCAAAGACATTGCCGTAGTTATTATTCGATTAACACGTATACGTCTACCGTACTACATATATATTATAAAATATCATGCTTTAGGAAGAATCACATACCTTCTCAAATGAAAACCACCGCCAAGTTGAATATGTCGCGCAGAGAATCGACTATAATAGTCGAACACGCCTATCAACGCTCGCACTACTTTGTAACGATTCTAAGCAGAGGGTTCTATATCCTACGGAAAATTGGGCGACTTCCCTACGGTGAGCTACTCAAGTCTCATTGTGAAAACAGTCCTATGTAAATACGTTTGATTATTCTTCTTTTAAACCTTCTACTGTGATATGATTCAATTCTATTCTGCAATATTCTTCTAAGTATTTATACTTATTCTTATACTACTACAGTAAGTATTCTCTAATTTAAAAGAGGGTTAGGATTAGTTACCTCGGTAAGCCCAATAATATCCTAGATAAAGTCGCGCCTGAGCAAGGTTTTGCTCCTAAGTTGTATGCTCCAAGGAAACCTTAGAAGTTCTTCACAACTTCTACTAAGTACTAAGGGATTTGGGCTAGGGTATTTTGGGCATTATAACAATACAAGAAGGCAACTTTTCTACTAAGGGAGGGGGGGTAGGTTTTGGCTAGGCTAGGGGGGGCCTCGGCCAAACCACTTAGGCTAGAGGGGGGGGGGGGGTATTCGGCCAAGGGCCTTCACAAGGGGAGGGGGAGGTGTTTTGGACGAAAAGGCTACAAAGGGAGAGGAGAGGATTTTCAAGACTTGGAATGGAATTTGTGGATGAAGAACTCTTCATCTTAAGGGGGTATTTATAGGTCAAGAAGTGGCCAACCAAGGGCCAAGATGAAGACAAGTGCAAGGCAAGTGTAGGGTGAGGATTTACTACACACAAATATCCTACCAACTCCTTGACTTGTGCCAAGGCACAAAAAAAACGTGCCAAGCTATTCCAATTCGTCCAATGGACGATTCAAGTCCACCAATTGGAGGGTGCCAAGTGTCGCCCTCCCGTTGGTCCAAAATGTTTCGTCTCTCGGAAAAATCCGCAAAAATTAGAAATGGCATAGCCGGAATTTACCCTACGAAAGCTGTGGAAACGTTTCGTCGGAAAACTATTCGTTTTGTGAGTTGTGCCCAAAGAAATCGTCCAAGCCTAAACTTTAAGGCTAAACTTTTTGTACGTATTCCCTTACGTACATACCCTGGAACTACGGGGTATAACACTAGTAGTATCATATTGAGGGACGGAGGTGGATGTGTAAGCTCTCCTCTTTTTGGCAGACATTTTTAGATAAACTCGACAGCGTTTCCTTTGTTTCAATGATATTACCCAACACTATCAATCAATAATCAGCAGCTACAACACTCTTCAACCCCCACACTTCACTCAAAGCTCCGGTACAACACCACACGCTCACTTCGTATAATCTTCCGCGAAATCTCACACCCAACTTCAACACACCACATACCTTCCACCAATAAAGCACCCCCACCTATTACATCCCCTGATTGTATTGAAGATTTCAAGAAAAGTGATAACGGTTACCTTGGACGGTGTTCTTCAAGATTTTCTTGTTCCTAATGATGTATTGAGGCAATGGAATGAGGGTTGTTGTTTAAGATGGTTAAGGGTGTAAGGATTTTAAGTACTTTGGTTGTGATTGAGTTTAGTTTGTGGAAGATTTTTAGGTAAAAGGGTTAATTTCGTGGGTTTTGGAGAGAGGAAGGGCTTGGGCCGCGGCGCCCAAACTTCTGCAACCCTCTGAACTTCCAGAGCTGTGGCGCTCTGATTTGGCGCCGTGGCGCCCAAACTTCAGAGCTCTTCTGGACTTTTGGCACCGCGGCCCTGCTACCGGCGCCGCGACGCTGAGCCGATTTTTCTTTTTTTCCTTTTGATTTCTCCGTTTTCGTCCTCCAAATTCTTGGCCCTGTACCTGTCATCACAACATGCAAACGATACCTTACGTGAGACTGTTCTAATTGAAACTAAATTGCAAAAACTAAAAGAAATAAAATAACCTTGGGTTGCCTCCCAAGTAGCGCTGTCTTTAACGTCTTTTAGCCGGACGCAAGTTCTTTACTCAAGAGGCATGGGGTAGATTAACCCCACAGCCTATCCATTTCATCAACATTTTCCGCTTCCTCCTTCTGTTTTTCTTTTTCTCTTTTTTTCAAGAGGAAGTTTAGCATTACTTACCTGTTTTGGCGGACTTATTTCCCTTGCTTTTGCTTGTGCTGGCTCAACCGATGTGCTGACAGTGCTAACTGCAAAGCACTTGCTCATGACTGGGGGTTCAATGATGTGTTTGAACACCTTGAACACCATCTCTTCATTTTCCACTCTAAGTGTCAGCTCACCCTTCTCCACATCAATTAGGGCTCTCCCGGTTGCCAAGAATGGTCTTCCCAATATGATGGGGATCTCATTATCTTCTTCCATATCAAGGATGAGGAAGTCCGAAGGAAAGAAGAATTTTCCCACCTTAACTAAGCCATCTTCAATCGTTCCCCTGGGATGCACCACTGTTCTATCTGCTAACTGCAAGCTCACAGTGGTTGGTTTGGCTTCACCTAACCCCAACTTCTTAAAAACAGATAAGGGCATAAGATTTAAGCTAGCCCCCAAATCACAAAGGGCCCTATTACATGTAACCCTGCCAACTGTGCAAGGTAATGTGAAGCTCCCTGGATCCTTGAGTTTGGGGGGCAATTTCTTCTGCAAGATGGCACTGCATTCCTGTCACGACCCGAACCCGGGCCCGTGACTGGTGCCTTACCCGGGCACCCAAGTAGACATACATCAGAGTAACCAGCGGAATATAAAACAAGACATGAAACAGTATGAAGTGAGAAACAGTTTATCTGAGAAAAGTTGCCTTTCGGCATATATATAAAAACATGAATCCGAACAGTTACATCCCTTTTACAAACTCTGCCCACAACAGTACTACAGACCTCTAAGAATGATATAACAACAATGGCGGGACAGGGCCCCGCCATACCCCTGAATGTAAGTACCTACAATGACAGGGACTATACCAAAGATAAGCCTACGGAGAAACGGAGCTTCCCAAAACGCTGAACTGTGATCCTAAGAGCGAGGATCGACGACTGGTGTACCTCTACCTGCGGCATGAACGAAGCCCCCCGAAGGAGGTCGAGACAACAGTACCAAGTATGTGAAATCGAAAATCGTAAATGAAATCATAGTAGTCTATATAAAGCGGGAGACATGTATGATAGCCAAACTACGATTCCTGATAAATAAACGATCGTGTCAAGTCGGGGACTCGCCTCAAAGTCATCACTCAAATATCACTATGGGTCTCACGCCACAACATCATTCATGCCCGTGGAATACCTTCCTCACCGCTGGCGATCTATGATATAAAAGCACCAAGGAATACACATGAACACGGGTCCCACTGTGTCATAATAAAGCTGCGGGGTAAGTAATGCGAAGGCATAGCGACTACTAAAACCCACGGTACCAACAATGCTATAAAGCGTATCACGAGGTCTTTCTAGACGCGCCATATGATCGGCGGGCCACTCGCCTCGGTATCAATGTGCGCGTCAAATCCTGGAACTTCCCGCAGCTCCGCATAGGCCACACATAGGCTCGCATGAGGTATTCCCCGCATCGAGGGTAGCTACTCACCGGCATCGTCCTGGACCCGTGGTCCGCATGGCCACATAGATCGCATGGCCATATAGACCGCACACTAACCTGGAACTCTCGTAGCTCCGCATAGGCCACCTGGACCCGTATGAGGTATCTCGAATCATAGTCACACAGACTGCCTGAGGTGTACCTCGCATCGGGGGGCAGCTTAACCCCCGGTATATCATGTCAAGAGGTGAGTGATATAATACTAGCACAACGGCTTATCGTTAAACAACATAAGCACAATAAGAATAACCTTTTACACAAACATCACAAGACACTAACACACGTAGCATCCTAACATGTTTACTTATCAAACCAATCAAGAAAGTATTACAAGGCTATCACAAACCAACATAATCAAGTTATTCACACAAGGTACTTTCTACTTTATGTCAACAAGTTCGGGTTTTTATCCCCAAAGTACTTCCTACATTAACTCTTTAAAAGATCTGTTTCTTTCACAAAAGTGACACAATACCCGTAGTATAAAAATAGAGTGACCACCTTTTTAAGTAAACCAAAACACTTCTTTTTGTAAAATGAAGTAACAACATTCTTTTCCAAACGTTCAAGTTTGCCTAATTTCAAATGCTCAAGTTTCTCGTTTTCGAAAGGTTTCGTAGTTCATAGTCTTAATCACTTAATAATATAATTCTCTTTTAAAACAATTTGAGAAACATATGCCTTATGTGTGAGTAGGTTATTCTTGTTCATAACAATCTTATTAAAGCAGCCATGATCTAGGAAATGTAATATCATTTTGTCTCATCTTAGCTTCTGTGCAGATGGAGGTTTCTACTGGTTTTAATAATACTTAATTAGTCAATACATTTCCCCTTTATTAGCGCTGCAGTGGTTTGTTCGATACTTATTCTCATTTCTGAAATCAATAAGGCGTTCATAAACAATTAAGTAAACCGTTCCTTTTATCTCCCTTAAGTCGTTATACCTAACTTCCCATAAAGCTAGTATAACTCTTAAGCTTTTAAAACCAAGTATTACTCTTCTTTCAAAAACGATTCTTAATTCTTTTGAAATACTTCAAGATTTTTATTATTTAGACTCAAGTCAAAAGACATCGGAGTAAAACCACGTTCAGTTGACACACGTACGTCTACCGTACTATATATATATTCTTTTAAAATATCATGCTCAAGAGGATAGGAAGAATCACATACCTCGCGACGATTACCGACAATTAGCAAAACGCTCCAAAGTACTGTAATCCTGCTAGCCTTTTTCCACCCTTCGAGTAGAATACGCTACTCGCAGTACTTCAACCTATAACGGTTATATAAGTCTATCAATGTCTAGACTACTCTGTAGAATAAATCTAGATACAAGATTCTACGGAAAATTGGGCAGCACTTCCCTACCCGTCAAACTACACAAGTCTACTGTAAATACAATCCTATGTAAGTACAGTTCAATTCCCTTCTTATATACCTTCCTTGTATATAACTTATACTTAATTCTTATACTTCAATAGTATGCAAACTTCTAAATACAATAGGGGGACAAGATATTTACCTCGATAAGCCCAAAATTATCCAAGATTTAATGTCGATCCTGAGCAACGTTTAGCTCCTACTCTGGGTGCTCCAACCCGCTCCAAACAACCCTTAGAAGTTCTACGCAACCTCTTCTTAATACTTCAACCAATTATGAAGATTTTCCTTAGGGTTTCGTTTTGAGACTAAAAGGACATAAGGTAGTATTTCCGGGCTCTACGTATAGAGGTAACTTTGGAATACTACAAGGTATAAGGCTAAGGTATTTTGGAATTGTATCAATACTTGGAGAGTATTTTTTTACCAAAAGGGGGTGTTTCACGAGAACAACACTCAGAGGGGGTACTTTCGGCTAGCACCACTTAGGAAGGGGGGGGGGGGGGGGTTTCGGCCAAGGCTTCTCAAAGGGGGAGGGGTGCTCTTGGACGAGAGCAACAAGAAGAGGGGAGGGAGGGATTTTCAAGACTTAGAAAGTGTGGAGTGGATGAAGAAGTCTTCAACTAAGGGGGGTATTTATAGGACTTTCAATGGCCAAGATCAAGACAAGTGGTGGGCAAGTGGAGGGTGAAGATTTGAACAAGTGCACCCTAGCCATCTACTCCACAAATCACTCCAAACATTGACCCAAGTTTTAAGCCACAAAACATGCCAAGAAACATGCCATGAATCGGCCACTAGACCGCCCACTTGAGGGTGACAAGTGTCGCCCGCTCGTTGGTCCAAAATATTTCATCTCTCGGAAAAATCCGCAAAAATTATTAATGTCGCAACCGTAATTTTCCCCTCGCAAAGTCCGGAAAACGTTTCGTCGAAAAACAATTCTTTTCGGGGGTTGTGCACAAATTTCGTCCATTGCCTAACTTAAGGCTTAAACTTTTGTACGTACGTCCTCACGTACATACTCTGGAAATACGGGGTATAACATTCTCCCCTCCTTAGAAACATTCGTCCCGAATGTTCCTTCTCAAGACGGATAATGATAAGTTCCTCTTAACTTAAGCAAGTTGCCAATGCCACACCTGGCCACAAAATAACACACGCGCAATTACTTAATCCAAGTCCACGAGGAATCATCTCTATTACCACAAAAGCTCCCACCCAAGGTCTAAAAGACACTCCCTTCGCACCTTCATTTCACAAAAGAAATGATCACTTCCATTCTCTTAACACGTGCTCACTTCTTCCCTTACTCGTCGTACCCTCCTCGTACACTCGAACTCTTACTCATAACTTACCACCTTTCTGTTATTGCTTCAGTTTCCAAAATCTCTGGGTTACTACCTCCAACTTGGTCATCATTAACTGGGAACACCCTGGATGGATCTCCGATACTTTTCCGAACATAACAACATGAAAGACCGGACGTACTGCCTCCTAAGTCGGACGGCAGTGCTAACTTATAGGCAACCTGGCCTATTCTACAACTAATCTGAAAATGCCCAAAAGTACTTTGGGCTAAGTTTCCCCTGTTTTCCAAATCTCGTCACACCCTTCCGGGGTGGTACCTTCAAGAAAACCCACCGTCAACCTGAACTCCAAGTGTCGACGCTAATTATCCGCATGACTTTTGTTGACTCTGAGCTGCTAATAACCTCTTCTGGATAAGCTTCACCCTATCCACATCCTGCCGAAACAAGTATGAACCAACTATCTGAACCTTGCCCATATCGAACCAATCGACCGACAACCTACACTACCGCCCATACAAGGCTTCATAAGGCACCCTCCGAATACTGATAGGGTAGCTATAAAATACTCCCTCAATAGGAGGCAACAATCCTCACAGCTACCCCTGAAATCCACACACTGGCCCGAGGGTGAATGCGATACTGAGACTCACCTGAGTTTCTAACCTTGCCTGGTAAAACTTCCAGAAATAGAAATAGCCGTAACCTGGGCTCCACTGCCTGTCATAGGGTGAAAGTATGCACCTCGTGCAGCCTTACAACCTTCCTGATATATAACATCTCGCATAACCCTCTGCCGAGTAAACGGTCCTAACTGAAGGACAAGATGGGCTGACCTCATCGGCCCGACTACTAGTCGAACGCATCCACGAACTCGTACGATGGTTAACTAAACTTGGGCCTAACACCCTCGTGACCCCACCACCCGGCGGGACCACCTCGAATTGACCCCACCACAATACAGGCCGCGGGTTGACCCGCGATCGGTCCTCAACCCGACCCGCTATCGCGCAAAAACTCTTATTCCCCGATCCAGAACAATCTCACTAATCAAGTTACGAAAACCTAGTGGTCATTCTTAGCTCAACTACCCTCTTTCATTTCACACTACTCAGGGACTTATCACACAAACATATAAATAAATGTTTTACTCACGATGGCCTCGCCTCTAAGGTCTCCACGTATAAAACTCTAAGGCTCATACTTTCCCTATCCCCAATCTTACCCTTTTAACTACTCATGATTTCTAATCACAATTAGCACAATGCTATCTGAACATACACTTAAGATATACTCATCTTATCACACATACTAATCTCTAGAGGGTTAAGGATATACCTGTATCTACTGCTTCACTCCCCTTTGTCGTTTTAATCAATCCTGCCCTGTTGGGCGCATAGCTAGAGAAGGTGATGAACTAGCCACCGATCCTGAAGGCTGAGTCTCTACATCCGCGCCACCTCTGGTCGGACAATTTCTCGCAAAATGGCCCTGCTGGCCGCAAGCAAAACAAGCTGTCGAAGAAGTACGACACTCCCTACAATGATACTTACCACAACGACCACACCGAGGTGGGGGTGGCCTCCTCTGGCTAACACCCCTTCCTCTCCAAATTACTGAATCTGCAACTAATCTGGTAGGCTGAGTCCTCCTACTTGCATCCCTCCTACTAGGACATCCTTTCGACACATGGCCCTGACGGCCGCAGGTAAAACAAGCACCAACAAAAAGATGACATTCCCCGGGATGACGCCTGCCACACTGTGAACACTGATGAAAATCTGAACCCGGCTGGCTAGAACCTACGTATAGCTGTGAACCAGAAGCCCTGGAGTTCTGACCAACTCCGGCATACCCCGAACGTCCTGAAGTCTGTGGAGGACCACTCTGCACTGGCGGAGGCGCATAACCCGTCTGCTGCTGAGAAGGTCCGCCTCGAAAGTTACCAAAGGACCCTGCTGTTCTGGCCCTCTTCTGCTGATCTTGGTTACCCCGTCGATCCCTACGTTTCTCGGCCTGCTGCGCATAAGCTGTCTGTGAGCCATGCTCAAGCTCGATCAAGAGCTACTCTTGCACAACCTCTTAGATAGTCATCAAGACCCGTGATAAATCGATACATAATATACTCTGCGGTTTGCTAAATCCATAGCTAGTGTGGGTAGTCTCGCAATCCATACTTCCTGCTCTGGTCGTGGGCGAAGGTTCAGTGGCATGGCCGCAGAGGAATCGCCGCTGCATTGTGCAAAACTCGATGGGTGGCGACGTCGCGAACTCCCGAATGAAGCACCACGGGTGATGATTGGGCACGTGCCCTCGTAACCCTCGTGCTTTATTCGCAGCTCCTCGGTGCCTTACCCTTCGGGCCGGGTTGCCTACGGAGGCATAGCGGTAAGGAAAGGAATATGTTAGGGGTCCGACTTGTAACACGGACTCTAGGCACGATCTCAGAGTGAGAAGAATGAAACCAATCATAAATATCCTATAGCCTCACGATTATTGGTGTGGTGCACAACACACCGATAATCAAGACTTACTAGATACGGTTCAGACACTTTCCGAGGATTAATCGCTCGATACCACTTTTGTCACGACCGAACTCGGGCGTGATCGTGCCTTACGGGCACCCAGTAGACATACATCGAGTAACGGCGGAATATAAAACAAGACATGAAACAAGATGAAGTGAAAGCAGTTTATCGAGAAAAGTTGCCTTTCGGCATATATATAAAACATGAATCCACGATTACATCCCTTTTACAAACTCTGCCCACAACAGTACTACAGACCTCTAAGAATGATATAACAACAATGGCGGGACAGGGCCCCGCCATACCCCTGAATGTAAGTACCTACAATGACAGGACTATACCAAAGATAAGCCTCCGGAGAAACGGAGCTTCCCAACGCAATGACTGTGATCCTAAGAGCGAGGATCGACGGCGGTGTACCTCTACTGCGGCATGAACGCGGCCGAAGGAGGTCAATCTAACAGTACCAAGTATGTGGCCCGAAAATCGTAAATGAAATCATAGTAGTCTATATAAAGCGGGAGACATGTATGATAGCCAAACTACGATTCCTGATAAATAGCGATGCGTGTCAAGTCGTGGACTCACGCCTCAAAGTCATCACTCAAATATCACTATGGGTCTCACGCCCACAACATCAATCATGCGTGGAATACCTTCCTCACTGTCGGCAGTCTATGATATAAAAGCACCAAGGAATACACATGAACACCAGGTCCCACCTGTGTCATAATAAAACCGTACGGGGTAAGTACGAAGGCATAACCGACTACTAAAACCCACAGTACCAACAATGCTATAAAACTGTATCACGAGGTCTTTCTAGACCGCGCCATATGATCGAAGCGGGCCACTCGCCCTCAGTATCAATGTGCGCGTCAAATCCTGGAACTTCCCGCAGCTCCGCATAGGCCACACACATAGGCCCGCATGAGGTATTCCCCGCATCGAGGGTAGCTACTCCCCGGCATCGTCCTGGACCCGTGGTCCGCATGGCCACATAGACCGCATGGCCATATAGACCGCACTAACACGGAACTCTCGTAGCTTCGCATAGGCCACCTGGATCCGCATGAGGTATCTCGAATCATAGTCACACAGACTGCCTGAGGTGTACCTCGCATCGGGGGGCAGCTTAACCCCCGGTATATCATGTCAAGAGGTGAGTGATATAATACTAGCACAACGGCTTATCGTTAAACAACATAAGCACAATAAGAATAACCTTTTACACAAACATCACAAGACACTAACACACGTAGCATCCTAACATGTTTACTTATCAAACCAATCAAGAAAGTATTACAAGGCTATCACAAACCAACATAATCAAGTTATTCACACAAGGTACTTTCTACTTTATGTCAACAAGTTCGGGTTTTTATCCCCAAAGTACTTCCTACATTAACTCTTTAAAAGATCTGTTTCTTTCACAAAAGTCACACAATACCCGTAGTATAAAAATAGAGTGACTACCTTTTTAAGTAAACCAAAACACTTCTTTTTGTAAAATCAAGTAACAACATTCTTTTCCAAACGTTCAAGTTTGCCTAATTTCAAATGCTCAAGTTTCTCGTTTTCGAAAGGTTTCGTAGTTCATAGTCTTAATCACTTAATAATATAATTCTCTTTTAAAACAATTTGAGAAACATATGCCTTATGTGTGAGTAGGTTATTCTTGTTCATAACAATCTTATTAAAGCAGCCATGATCTAGGAAATGTAATATCATTTTGTCTCATCTTAGCTTCTGTGCAGATGGAGGTTTCTACTAGTTTTAATAATACTTAATTAGTCAATACATTTCCCCTTTATTAGCGCTGCAGTGGTTTGTTCGATACTTATTCTCATTTTTGAAATCAATAAGGCGTTCATAAACTATTATGTAAACCGTTCCTTTTATCTCCCTTAAGTCGTTATACCTAACTTCCCATAAAGCTAGTATAACTCTTTAGCTTTTAAAACCAAGTATTACTCTTCTTTCAAAAACGATTCTTAATTCTTTTGAAATACTTCAAGATTTTTATTATTTAGACTCAAGTCAAAAGACATCGGAGTAAAACCACGTTCAGTTGACACACGTACGTCTACCGTACTATATATATATTCTTTTAAAATATCATGTTCAAGAGGATAGGAAGAATCACATACCTCGCGACGATTACCGACAATTAGCAAAACGCTCCAAAGTACTGTAATCCTGCTAGCCTTTTTCCACCCTTCGAGTAGAATACGCTACTCGCAGTACTTCAACCTATAACGGTTATATAAGTCTATCAATGTCTAGACTACTCTGTAGAATAAATCTAGATACAAGTTTCTATGGAAAATTGGGCAGCACTTCCCTACCCGTCAAACTACACAAGTCTACTGTAAATACAATCCTATGTAAGTACAGTTCAATTCCCTTCTTATATACCTTCCTTGTATATAACTTATACTTAATTCTTATACTTCAACGGTATGCAAACTTCTAAATACAACAGGGGGACAAGATATTTACCTCGATAAGCCCAAAATTATCCAAGATTTAATGTCGATCCTGAGCAACGTTTAGCTCCTACTCTGGGTGCTCCAACCCGCTCCAAACAATCCTTAGAAGTTCTACGCAACCTTTTCTTAATACTTCAACCAATTATGAAGATTTTCCTTAGGGTTTCATTTTGAGACTAAAAGGACATAAGGTAGTATTTCCGGGCTCTACGTATAGTGGTAACTTTGGAATACTACAAGGTATAAGGCTAAGGTATTTTGGAATTATAACAATACTTGGAGAGTATTTTTCTACCAAAAGGGGGGGTGTTTCACGAGAACAACACTCAAGAGGGTACTTTCGGCTAGCACCACTTAGGAAGGGGTTTCGGCCAAGGCTTTTCAAAGGGGGAGGGGTGCTCTTGGACGAGAGCAACAAGAAGAGGGGGGGGAGGGATTTTCAAGACTTAGAAAGTGTGGAGTGGATGAAGAAGTCTTCAACTAAGGGGGGTATTTATAGGACTTTCAATGGCCAAGATCAAGACAAGTGGTGGGCAAGTGGAGGGTGAAGATTTGAACAAGTGCACCCTAGCCATCTACTCCACAAATCACTCCAAACATTGACCCAAGTTTTAAGCCACAAAACATGCCAAGAAACATGCCATGAATCGGCCACTAGACCGCTCACTTGAGGGTGACAAGTGTCGCCCTCTCGTTGGTCCAAAATATTTCATCTCTCGGAAAAATCCGCAAAATTTATTAATGTCGCAACCGTAATTTTCCCCTCGCAAAGTCTGGAAAACGTTTCGTCGAAAAACAATTCTTTTCGGGGGTTGTGTACAAATTTCGTCCATTGCCTAACTTAAGGCTTAAACTTTTGTACGTACGTCCTCACGTACATACTCTGGAAATACGGGGTATAACAATTCCTCTGTCAGTGCCACCATCTCATACTCCGCCAACTTCTTCTTCTTCCCAAGAATTTCCTTCATGAATTTAAAATAAGTAGGCATTTGCTCCAATGCCTCAATGAATGGAATGTTGATGTGTAGCTTTCTGAATATCTCCAAGAACTTGGAGAATTTCTTATCAACCAGTTTCTTTTGCAACCTCTGTGGGTAAGGAATCCTCTCAGTGTATTCCTTCACTGGGACTGTTGGAGTTTTCTCTAACATCGGGCGGTCTTCAGTAACCTTCTCCCTTTCTACATCTACTCTCTGTTCAACCATAGGCTGGGGTGTAAGTTATTCTAACTGTTTTCCATTCCTCAGCTGCACCGCTTGGCACTGTTCTCTGGGGTTCATCTTTGTATTGCTAGGCAAAGTTCCCTGTGGCCTGTTGTTTTCCATCTTCGCTAGTTGTCCCACCTGCGTCTCCAAATTCCTGATAGAGGATCTGGTCTCTGCCATGAACTGGGTCTGTGAGTTGGTGAGTGTCAACAGGGCTGCTCTCAACTCATCTGGCTTCTCTTGTTGAGCAGGTGCACTGAATTGTTGTGAAGATGAGGCCTGAGTGAATGGTTGCTGATTTTGGTATTGGCCTCGAAATTGGTTCTGCTTCCCTTGATCACCCCTTCATGAAAAGTTAGGGTGATTCCTCCACCCTGGGTTGTAGGTATTCGAATAGGGGTTGTTCTGGGGCCTTTGATAATTCCCTACTGCTTGGAATTCTGCTTGCTCAATCGAGATGTTGTTAGGGTCTGCTGATGGGCATCTATCAAAGGTATGTGGACCTCCACACATCTCACAACTCAATGGCATTTGAACTGCATTCACTGACACTGTGTTTTGTTGTAGTTGCTTGGTCAAGAGATCAACTTGTGCATTTAATGTTGTGATGACGTCAATATCATGAACTCATATTGCTCTTCTACCACTCACCCCTATGTCCTCTGTTACATGATTATTGGTGGCCATGTCTTCCAATAAATCATGAGCTTCGTGTGTTGTCTTTCTCATGAAAGTTCCACCTGCGGCTGCGTCAATGAAAGTTCTGGTGGTCCCGCTTAGCCCATTGTAGAAAATATGGACCAAATTCCACAACTCAATGCTATAATATGGACACTTCCTTTGCAAATCTTTGAATCTCTCCCAAGCCTCATAGAGTGACTCTCCATCAGCTTGATAAAAATTGTTCAACTCCCCTCTCAGCTTAGCGGCTTTGGACGGTGGAAAGAACTTTGCTAAAAACTTCGTGCGACTCGCCCGTGTGAATATCGAATCTGTGGGCAAGGAATTCAACCAAACTTTCGCTCTATCCCTGAGTGAGAAGGGAAAGAGCCTCAATCGGATGGCGGCGTCAGTAACGTCATTGTACTTGAAAGTTGCACACAACTCCAAGAAGTTCGCTATGTGCATGTGAGGATCTTCCGATGGCAACCCTCCGAACTGAACAGTATTCTGCACCATACTCAGGATCGTAGGCTTGATTTCAAAATTATTCGCTCCTATTACTGGGAGCCTGATGCAAGTTTGTGCTTCATTCACCCTTGGCAGCACATAATCTCTCAAGCTTCTCTCATCTTGGACCTGGACCCTCTCTTCTACATCTATTGGCAATCTCCGAGGAATCATTTGGTTAGGTTGATGATCACCTAACCCTTCGTTCATCTCATTGTTGTTCTGCACGCCCCCCATCGCTATTAAGACCAAAACTCGTTGGTTTCTCCTGTTCTGTTTGCACGTTTTTTCAATCTCCGGGTTGAAGGGAACAAGTGTATCTGCTCCTCTTCTCCTTCGCATAAACTAGATGCCTGCAACAGATCAAAATCAACAAACGGATTACGGCACACTGGTTTCACGAATAAAAGAGAAAAATATAGTAATAAATAAAAAAAATAAAAAAAACCAAATTAGAAATTAAGAATAGATAAAATGATATTGAACTACGCCAATCCCCGGCAACGGCGCCAAAAACTTGATGCGCGATTTATGCACACACTAACGCAAGTGCACGTGTCGGGATAAGTAATATAGTCTAGAAGACTGAGTTATCGTATTCAGGGATTAGTGTTCAATTATCAATTTCTATTCTATGGTATCTATTTGGTAACCGATGATTGATAAATTGTTTATAACTATAATTAAAAATGCTAACTAAAATACTTTGTTTTACTTCAGATATGGTGGAAATAGGGCTTCCAAATCTCCTCAATTATCCGCTCATCTTACTTGTTTTTTTTTTCCGGGTAAATGCAAATATTATTACTAAAAAGAAAAAGTTGGGAGCTACAATCAGTCGTTGAGGGTTCTCAATCCTCAACGTAAGTATAAACAAGAAATGAAAGAGATGAGGGATGGGGCGTTCACACGTAGGTGACGTTACAATAGGGGATTAAATCCTAAACTCAATCTTGGAAGGTTGAAATACTCTTTTCACTTCTCAAACTTGTTGCTTGGCTTTGTTCTTAATGAAATTCTTCCTTGAAGTAACCTCTTGCCATCCATCATTATCCGCACAAAGTGGAGATTGCATGTGCACACTCGGCGAATTCTCGACACCCATAGCACTTCTAAAGGACCCCGGGTCGAAGGGAGTTTTAGACCCCCCTCGAGCTGCCTCGGCAAAGGTCCTGGTTTGATTAAAATCTCTATTTCCCACCTTTGTTGTAATGGGAACATCTTGTGCATCCCGCAAACGGTGTTCATCAAATTGTTTCTCACCCGAAGCTCGATCTAGATTCAAAGATGTATCGACCCTTCCCGGCATAGAGGGCAAACTCGTATCCTCGCCATTATGAGGCAAAACATTCGAATTTTGAGGTTGGGAAGTTTCCATAGGCTTTACTTGTTTCTTCGACTTCTTACACTTTAAATGGCTATGTCCAAATATTTGGCAAATAAAACAGAAATCCGGATAATGCTCATATTCCACTTTTTGAACATACATGATATTACTCGGCAGCCTTACTCTAAATTCCGTAACTGGCTCCTTGCTAACATCAACTTCAATCAATACTCGTGCATAGTTCATTTTGGACCTCTCTTTAGTAAACTGATCTGTGTATAGAGGCATTCCAACACGCGATGCAATTTTACTCAAACCGGTTTTACTCCAAACCGATAAGGGGATGTCACGTAGCAACACCCAAACGGGGATTTTCATAAAAAGATCATCTGAAAGTATCACGTCCTTATCAACTAGTTTTAACATCAATGTTTTGCCGAATGTCATATAGGGGCCACCATGAAACACCTTAACGCGGTCATCCTCTGACATGAAACAGAAGACGGTCAACCTACGTCCATAGGGAATAGTTCGACACTTCACATTCCAACCCTTAACAATTGAATTCAGTGCCTCACGTCCTGGGAAAGGGTCCGTGAAACATCCAATAAGACAATATCCCCAAGTTTCAACAAATGTGTTATACCCCGTATTTCCAGAGTATATACGTAAGGACGTACGTACGAGAATACGACTTTAAAATTGGAAAGGAAGAAATATGTGATTTTTCGACGGAAAAGTTTCCGAATTTTGTGAAGGAAAAAGGTTCGTTAATGGGAATTGGATTCCCAGATTTGGTATTCGGACTTCTTGGAATATTAGAGAATTTTGGAATTTTATTTTCGGAAATGGTCACGTGGGGCCCACGGGAGAAATTTATGGTTTTGTGGGCCCGCTTTGTTTTTGAGATTTTGGCCATTATGGATATTTTCGGAAGATGAAATATTTTGGACGAGTAGGAGGGCGACACGTGTCACCCCCCCTAGGTGGCTCTTGGCCGAAATCCTTGGACAAGTGGCTTGTGGGGCCCACACACACTTGTCCCCAATCTCAACCACACACTTGCCTTCATCCTAACCCTTGGTGGTCTTGTATATACACCCTTAGTTGATGAAAACTCCCACACTTAACCATTTCAAGACTTGACAAAATACTCTCTCCCTTGAACATTGCTCTCGGCCAAGACCTTGTTCTTGAGCAAAGATTTGTCCAACAATTCTTAAAACTCTTAAGTGTTCTTCCCTAAAGTGTTAGGAAGATTGTGTACCAAGTGTTGGAGAAGATTTCACACCCCTAACCTATTCTTGATGCCTTGGCCGAAAGTTCCAAGTTTGGAACCCTAAGTGTTCTTCACTTTTTGGAGTTGAATCTTGAAGAGGAGTTAGTTAGGAGCTTCTATGGGTTGCTTGTAGCGGATTGGAACGTAAAGATTTGGAGCTAAGACTTGCTTGGAGCGATATTAAGTTCTTGGATAGATTTTGGGCTATTTGAGGTAGTAAATCTTAACCTCTTTGTGATTTGGTAATTTTTACATATATTATAAGTATATATGGATTATATAATATATGGAGTAAAGTTTGGAAAGAATGGATCTTGTTAACTTGTTAAAGAAAGGATTGGCCGTTTGCCATTAAAATGGTAAAAACATATCCAACGTATCTTACTTGTGAAGAAGTAATTAACAAAGTAACTATAACTTATATTAAGAATGGAAATATAAGTTGGATGACTAATGAGTAAGTTGGATAAGTAAAATGGACAAAGTTGGCCAAGGACCCCAACTTAAGGACTGTATTTACTTTGGACAGTATTTACTTTGGACTGTATTTACATTGGATCGTATTTACATTTCATTAAGGGGAAGATTTTTCAATCGCGTTAGTTTGGGCGTGTGATCCCTTTTTAATTATTGTATTGTTATGAAGGCGTGATAGTAAACCGTGTTACTGGTTGGCGCGTAATCCCTCTTTTACTTATTGTTGTTATGAAGGCGTGATAGTAAACGCGTTACCGTTTGGGCGTGTAATCCCCTTCTTTATGTTGTTTAATTTTGCGCCTTATATATGGTATATATATTACGGTTATTCGGGCCTTGGAGAAAGATGGAAAAGTGAGTAAAAGCGGGAGAGTCTTTGCGAATTTTACGTAGAATATGGGCGATGCGGTTAGAAGTTAATAGACGTTTGTGGCCTTATAGGTGGAAGTACTACGAGTAGCGTATTCTACTTGAAGAGTGGAAAAGGCTAGCCGGTTCTGATCTTGTGGGCGTTTTCTTATTATCGATAATCGTCGCGAGGTATGTGAACCTCTTCCTATCCTTCTAGCATGATGCTTTGTAAACTATGTAGTGCGGTGAGCGTACATGTGTTAAATGAGTTGGTTGGTTTAAAACATAGGGTGTTATAATAGCTTTATGGGAAGTTAGTTATAACGACTCTATGTAGGTAAAAGATTGGTTTATTGATTGTAGAAGTTAAGAGACTTGATCTTGAAAGATAAGAGACTTAACTTGTTTTACTTGGTAATTAACATTTTGTTAAAAGTGTTGTAAAACCTCATTCGCGAGTAATGAGTACTTGGTTTTAAAAAGAATAATGTTTTATTGATTTCGAAAATGAGAATAAGTGTCGAACAAACCACAGCAGCGCTAATAAAGGAAAGTGTATTGACAAATAACAAATTGTTATTAAAACCAGTAGAAACCTCCATCTGCATAGAAGTTAAGATGAGACAAAATTGTATTACATTTCCTAGATCATGGTTGCTGTAACAAGATTGTTGTAAACAAGAATAAACGGCTCACGTACAAGACATATGTTACTCAATTGTTTTAAAAGAGATTAAGACTATGAGTTATGAAACCTTTCTAAAATGAGAAACTTGAGCATTTGAAATTAGGCAAACTTGAACGTTTGGAAAATAATGTTGTTACTTGATTTTACAAAGGGAAGTATTTTGGTTTACTTAAAAAGATAGTCACTCTATTTTATGCTACGGGTATTATGTGACTTTTGTGAAAGAAACGGATCCTTTAAAAAGAGTTAATGTACGTAGTACTTTAGGGTTAAAACCCAGACTTTGATACGAAATGGAAGTACCTTGAGTTGTGTGTAACTTGCCTATGCTTGTTGTTGTGTAACTCGCCTATGCTTGTTGTGATAGTCTTTGTTGTGCAAGTGTTGATATCAGGTGACTTCTTGGGAAGGAGTGGATCTTTTTATAAAAGTCTAGAAGTATGGTAATTTGCTTGAGCTTGTTTGTGATAGCCTGGTTGTGCGGTATATTGTTGTTGGTGTCACATGGACATGTCTACACCGATGCAGAATTCCGGGGGCATGTGGCCATGCGGCAGGGTTGATTACCTGATATATTGTTATTGTGGTTACATGGACATGTCTACCGTCTGCACTCGGGCGTGTGGCCGTGCGGCGGGGTTGATCACCCGATATTATTGTTGTTAATGTCACGTGGACGTGTCTACCGTCGCATTCCGGGGCATGTGGCCGTGGGGCATTGTTATTATTGTTGCATCATGGACATGTCTACACCGATCTGTAATTCGGGCATGCGGCCATGATGCGAACATGATTGATGTTGTGGGCGTGAGACCCATAGTTATATTTGAGTGATGACTTGAGGGCGTGAGTCCCTGACTGGACATGACTGCTTTTATGTGGTGAACTGTAGTTTGGTTATCATACATGTCTCCTGCTTTATTTAGACTAGTATGATTTCATTTACAGTATTTTACAGTTTCACATACTTGGTACCTGTTGTACTGACCTCCTTCGGGGGGCTGCGTTCATGCCGCAGGTAGGAGTACATCGGTAGTGGATCCTCGCTCATAGGATCACGATTCGTATTAGGAAGCTCCGTTTCTCCGGAGGCTTATTCTTTGGTATGTGTTCCCTGAGTTGTAGGTTCTTGTACATTCAGGGGTATGGCGGGGCCCTGTCCCGTCATGGTTGTTGTAAATCTTAGAGGTCTGTAATACTGTTGTGGGCAGGGTTGTAAAAAGGATTAAATTGTTCGGGTTTTATGTATATAACCGTAAGGCAAGCTATTTTTGTTGGCTTTGTTTATGATCATATATCTTGTTTCATGTTTATGTTTTATTTTCATTGGTTTTCTCGATGTTGTATCACTAGGTTGCCGGGGTAAGGCACGATCACGGGCCGGATCGGTCGTGACAAAAGTGGTATCGAGCGATTAATCCTCGGAAAGTGTCTGAGCAGTGTCTAGTAAGTCTTGATTATCGATGTGTTGTGCACCACATCTATAATCGTGAGGCTGCAGACATTTAGGATTGGTTTCCATTCTTCTCATTCCGAGATCGTGCCTTAGAGCCGTGTTGTAAGTTGGACCCTCGACGTATCTCATTTTACGATTATGCCTCCGCGCAAGGCAACCCGGCCCAAGTGGCAAGCGGCAGAGGAGTTGCGAGTAGAAGCGTGGCGATCTCAGAGACCACGAGCACTGAGCCTCAGGTCCGCGGCTGAGGCGAGAGGTTGGGGTACAAAGAGATGGCGATTCATGGCGGTCGTGGCAGATATGAGGATAGATTTGGATCTGCGATTCCAGTCCAGATGGCACCGTAGTTCACCCCGAGCGACGGTTTGAGGCTACGGGACTTTACGAGTTGTAGCCGCCCGAGTTCTATGGGTCGAGGCACGAGGATGATCCGCAGGAGTTCATCCGAAGCGATTCTGACGGATCGCGAGTGATCAAGGCTTGGAGACCGAGTCGGTGGTCTTAGGTTCGCATCGGCTACGTGATACCGCAATGATCGGTTTTGATTCGTGGGAGTTGTCCCGGGGAGAGCATGCGCTTCCAGTATGGGACGAGTTCTAAGAGGCATTCCTCACTCACTTCTTGCCTCCGCAGATGAGGAGGGCACGGGCCGACAGTTTTATGATGCTGAGACAGAGGCGTCTTGTCGGCTCGAACCGGGCGTGGCGGTGCCTACACGGGCACTCTACCTTAACAATACAAGTAAGTGCGGGCTGAAATAACACCTCACTTTTCTTTTTTTTAAAACAAACGTGCGTGCGAGGCAAAGCCGACAAGGCTGCCATATATACATAAACAAAAGACACTACACCGTACATGAGTCCAATCCCACATATGAATACAGACCTCTAAGAGTTATACCGAACCATGACGGGACAAGGCCCCGCCGTACCCATAACTGTACAAAAGCCTGTACTGAAAGATCTTATACCAAAAAGATAAACTCCCGAACTGAAGGAGCTATCCAAAACTCTGAGCAAGGTCCTACACCTGCCGATCACCAAACTGCGTACCTAAACCTGCGGCATGAACGCAGCCCCCCGAAGGAGGTCAGTACGAAGAATGTACCAAGTATGTGAACAATAAATCTGTAATGAAATCATATGATCTAAACAAAGCAGAGACATGTATGATAGCCAACCTACAGTACATAACACATAAGCAGTCATATCAAGTCAGGGACGCATGCCCTCAAAGTCGTTACTAAAACATAACCATGGGTCTCACGCCCATAATATCAATCATGCCCGTGGAATCCTTCCTCACTGCCGGCAGTCCATGATATAACATAACATCAAGTCCCACCGGTGGTATAGCATCTTGGGGGTTTACCCCTCACTTATACTCTTACCCTGGAGAAGGTGGTATAGCATCTTGGGGGTTTACCCCTCACTTATACTCTTACCCTGGAGAAGGTGGTAAAACAGGTGGTATAGCATCTTGGGGGTTTACCCCTCACTTATACTCTTACCCTATCTCAACCGGCCGTCAAACAACACATAAAGCAGGTGGTACAGCGTCTTGGGGGTTTACCCCTCACTAATACTCTTACCCTGGAGGAGGTGGTATAACGTCTTGGGGCTTGCCCCTCATTTATACTCTTACCCTATCTCGACCGACCATCAAACAAGACATAAGCACTACCATGTCTTTTATAAAATCCGGGAATTTAACCCAAGTGCTACAAATAACGGAAGCATACCCGTGGAATCCCACATCACTGTCGGTACGTCCAAGTAACTTACAACAAGACAATGGCCTCAAACCGAGAGAGTCGCGGCAACGTAATAAAACATAAAACTTGCACTCAAAGGCTATCACCAGCACACATAGGCTAATTCTCAATTAACCAAACCAAAGTACTTATCGAGGCACACATAGAATAATTCTAAATTAATCAAGCCAAAGTACTACGTACGTACATTCTTTTCAAAAGACTCCTTTCCACAAAAACTTCCCCGATACTAACAACCGTAGTATCAAGTCCTATCCACCTTTCAAGACAAGTCACAATACCTTTTTAGAAATACAATTACCGGCTTCTAAATCAAGTGACTTCTTTATTAAAAACCTTAAGCAATTGGTACCTTTAAAACAATTTGCCCTTCCTTAAAACAAGTTATTCCTTTGATTACTTTACTAGAGAAAAACCATTCTCTTAACCTTCCATAAAGCCGTTATAACCAACTTCCCATAAGCCGTTATAACCCTTTATGGTTTAGGCCAAAGTACTTAATCACGGCATACATAGAATAATTCTCTTTTAACAAGTCAAAGTACTTATCAAGGCACACTTAGACAAATCCTCAATTTATCAAGCCAAAGTACTTAATCAAGGCATACATAGAATAATTCTCTTTTAACAAGTCAAAGTACTTATCAAGGCACACTTAGACAAATCCTCAATTTATCAAGCCAAAGTACTTAATCAAGGCATACATAGAATAATTCTCTTTTAACAAGTCAAAGTACTTATCAAGGCACACTTAGACAAATCCTCAATTTATCAAGCCAAAGTACTACGTACGTACATTCCTTTATAAAAGACTCCTTTCTATGTAAAGCCCCAAGATACTAACACCCGTAGTATCAAGGCGTGTCTATTTTTCAAAGTAAGTTACTACACTTTTAGAAAACTCATTTCAAAGCTTGAAATCAAGTAACTCCAAATTTTCACAATCTAGGCAACTTATGCCGATTTAATCAAAATAGACAACTTTCTAAACCTTCCATAAAGCCGTTATAACCAACTTCCCATAAAGCCGTTATAACCCTTTATGGTTTTAGACGTATCCATTTCCTTCAATAACCAAGAGACTTATACTATTAAAACCAAGTATCACATACTTATAAAATCAAGTTCTTAACTTTCAAAATACTTCAAGTCTCTTAATAGTTAGAAAACAAGTTTTCTTCTACTTTTTAAACCTCAAGTAACTTCACCCTTAACGCAAGTTACTTCTCTTAAATCATGTCATTTCTCCTCTTTTAAATCAAATAAGTAAATCACTCCTTTGACTCCCCTAAAGTCATTATAATGACCTTTAGGTTTTAGAACTAAGGCACTAGCCAAAAGATTTGGAAACCACTTCCTTTTCAAGTCTCTATGTACTTTAAGAAAAATACCTTCACTTTTAAGAACCCAAACTTCATCAAGAAAATGGATTCTACAACTTACAATTTAAACATCAAGGTACACTCAAGGAAGTACATAGAACAAATTCTATTTTAGGCAATCCAAATACAAGCAAGGAATGGATCATTCAATGAGTAGAACTTACTTTCTTTATTCTAAGGAATCATGCTAGAAGAGGAGATAGTTCACATACCTTTTCGGCTAAATCCACAAGCTAAGCCGAATACGCCGTACGTAGAAGTGTCAACCTATAATGGTCACAACAAGGCTATCAACTTCTAGTCTCTACGTAGAATAATACTAAGTATACGGTCTCTAATTCTACGGAAAATCGGGCAGCACCTCCTTTGTTTCTACTTACTTAGCCACCTTTTTCAAGGCCGAATACAATAACCAACAAGCCACATTTAAGGCTCCAAACAACAACCAAACAAAGGGGATTACACGCCTTACAATACGTGTAAAATTCCGCCCCACAATTCATACGAAATAGTGTAATACTTCACTAGCCATTCTCGGCCAACATATAACCAATTACACTACGCCTTTTCCAATCCTCTTCCAATTCCAAGTTCTAAGGTCTAACATGTTATATAGTCATAAACAACTTCAACAACTACGATTTCCTTCTTTATACAACATGCGACGACTTAACTAATAATCAACTTGAAATGTAATCTTAAGGCTAAACATGCAAGTTTTCGGATTAGGGTTCTAATAGCCAAAAACATATCAAACTTCATACTATATAACTCATGCTTGCTAAAATCCACAGCTACAACAATAAGTAAGTCTTAACTACTAAAACGACAAAATTTATACCTTTCCAAGCCCTTAAAATTTCCAAGATCCAAAGTCGCGCCTTAGCAATTCTTAGCTCCTTTCCTTAAGTTCCAATCCGCTCCAAGCACTCCTTAGAGGCCTATGAAGAACCCATCTTCAAGTTCCAACTTCAAAGTTGAAGAACTCCCATAGTTTCCGCCTTGCGACTAACGTAAAAATACGTTTTTTCCGAAATCTTTCTATTGAGATATCCTTACAATACCCTTAGGGACATTGGGTTTAATTCTTGTGGATAATGGATCAAAACTACAAAATTTTCTTGTTGGAAATGTGCTAAAGAGCTATCTAGTGAGAACAAGAGTTGAGAAATTTTTCTAAGTCTTCAAGACCTTGTCTTGCTACTAGTATGTATTTAAAACACATTGGAGGGTCAAGACTTAAACAAATGTGAGGTTAGGATGTGTTTCACTTGGATCAAGCCTAGGTGGACAAGTTGACTTGTCAACAATGTCAAGCTTAGAAGACTTATCATCTACTTAGGTCAAATGACCATAATACCCTTGCAATTTTTCGTCCAACATCATGGAGGGGTGCCACGTGTCGCCTCTCATTCGTCCATAAAATTCCGTAACCTCGTGGGCCCCACAAAAGTAAAATTTCTCGGTGGGCCCACGTGACCAAATCCGTAAAAAAATAAATTTCCATTAGGTTAAGAGTTCCATACTCTTCAAATAATGCATTTTGAGAATCCAATTCTCAATAACGAACATTTTTCCTTTCCGACCTTCGGAAGATTTTCCGTCGGAAAAACGATTCTTCCTTTCGTACTAATTTCCAAGTCTTGTTTCCTTACGTACATTCTCTTATACATGTCCTGGACTTACGGGGTGTAACATTCTTCCCCCCTTAGAAACATTCGTCCCCGAATGTTCTTAGTCGGTTGTCACGCTACACAAACTCCGGCACAATCTCTATACTATGCCTATCAATCAAATGCACAAGACCAACGATGCCACACATGGCCACCTCATAACATACGTAAACATAATAATGGACCTTCCGTCCGTGGTCCCTTCTCACAAAACTCGAAGGTTACTGTCTTCCCAAACACGGGATCCTTAGAGGTTCTTTTCTTTCCTTACTTGTCATACTTTCTCGTACTTTCAAACTCATCTAGTACACGTACAAAATCTCAAATTCTGTTTCTGTTCCCCAATCCTTGGAGTTACTAACCAACTAGGCCATTATGCTACTTGAATTTCCGCTAAGGCTCTCCTCGGTCCTTACGGCCTAGTTCTGGTGGAACGCATCCACAAACTCGTACAACGATTTACTAAACTTGGGCCTTGCATCCTCGGGACCCTATCACATAACAGGACCATTTCTAACTGACATCACCCCATTCCATACTACCGGCTAACCCGAAATGAGTCCATAACCCGACTCATCGTCACACTTAACTTCTCATTCTTAGTTTGAAATAAATCTTTCTCTTATCTCAAGGTACTTCTTACCCTATCCCCTATTTACTAGAGGTTCGTCACATAAGCCAAAGTATTTCTACTGTACAATCTTCCCTATCGGTCTTACACTTATACGGGGTAATTACAAGTTGTGAACTCTATACAACTATAGTCTCAGTTCACCTATCATTCTTGTCAACATTCTTACTTCTCACTTTATTAATCAAAGTATCCTAACTCTGGGGTACTATCACTTACAACTGCTAGCACTGCTATCTTGGTCAATAACACAACGGCTTTCCTCATGACCCTATAGTCTTCCCTGGCGAAATCGGAGGCTCTGGTGCTGGGGCCCCAAAACCTGGCGAAGAAGAACTCGCCGACTGCGGAACAACATCCGGTATAACCTGGGCATAAGCCCTATCAACTCTCTGAGTCTGACTAATAGCTCCTGCTACTCCTTTGCCACTCAGGCGTGTTGCCCTCCTTGGAGGCATACTGAAACACAACAATACGTCAGAGAGGAATTTTCTTACTAACACAGCTCTATGGCACGATCTTAGAGTGAAAAGAATAGAAACCAACTCCTAAATGTCCTGTAGCCTCCTGTTTATGGGTGTGGCGCGCAACACACCGAAAATCAAGACTCTACTAGACACGGTCTGTAGACATTAGACGATCGATCGCTCGATACCACTCTGTCACGGCCAACCGGGCGTGGATCGTGCCTACACAGGCACCCTTCTACCTTAACAATACAAGTAAGCTGCGGAACTGAAATAACACCTCACTTTTTTTTTTTTTAAAACAAACGTACGTGCAAGGGCAAAGCCGACAAGGCTGCCATATATACATAAACAAAAGACACTACACCGTACATGAGTCCAATCCCACATATGAATACAGACCTCTAAGAGTTATACCGAACCATGACGGGACAAGGCCCGCGTACTCCATAATCGTACAAAAGCACATCTTGAAAGATCTTATACCAAAACGATAAACTCCCGAACTGAAGGAGCTATCCAAAACTCTGAGCAAGGTCCTACACCTGCCGATCACCAAACTGCGTACCTAAACCTGCGGCATGAACGCAGCCCCCCGAAGGAGGTCAGTACGAAGAATGTACCAAGTATGTGAACAATAAGTACTGTAATGAAATCATAACAGTCTAAACAAAACAGGAGACATGTATGATAGCCAACCTACAGTACATAACACATAAGCAGTCATATCAAGTCAGGGACGCATGCCCTCAAAGTCGTTACTAAAACATAACCATGGGTCTCACGCCCATAATATCAATCATGCCCGTGGAATCCTTCCTCACTGCCGGCAGTCCATGATATAACATAACATCAAGTCCCACCGGTGGTATAGCATCTTGGGGGTTTACCCCTCACTTATACTCTTACCCTGGAGAAGGTGGTATAGCATCTTGGGGGTTTACCCCTCACTTATACTCTTACCCTGGAGAAGGTGGTAAAACAGGTGGTATAGCATCTTGGGGGTTTACCCCTCACTTATACTCTTACCCTATCTCAACCGGCCGTCAAACAACACATAAAGCAGGTGGTACAGCGTCTTGGGGGTTTACCCCTCACTAATACTCTTACCCTGGAGGAGGTGGTATAACGTCTTGGGGCTTGCCCCTCATTTATACTCTTACCCTATCTCGACCGACCATCAAACAAGACATAAGCACTACCATGTCTTTTATAAAATCCGGGAATTTAACCCAAGTGCTACAAATAACGGAAGCATACCCGTGGAATCCCACATCACTGTCGGTACGTCCAAGTAACTTACAACAAGACAGCCGGCCCTCAAACCGAGAGTCGCGGCAACGTAATAAAACATAAAACTTGCACTCAAAGGCTATCACCAGCACACATAGGCTAATTCTCAATTAACCAAACCAAAGTACTTATCGAGGCACACATAGAATAATTCTAAATTAATCAAGCCAAAGTACTACGACGCATTCTTTTCAAAGACTCCTTTCCACAAAAACTTCCCCGATACTAACAACCGTAGTATCAAGTCCTATCCACCTTTCAAGACAAGTCACAATACCTTTTTAGAAATACAATTACCGGCTTCTAAATCAAGTGACTTCTTTATTAAAAACCTTAAGCAATTGGTACCTTTAAAACAATTTGCCCTTCCTTAAAACAAGTTATTCCTTTGATTACTTTACTAGAGAAAAACCATTCTCTTAACCTTCCATAAAGCCGTTATAACCAACTTCCCATAAGCCGTTATAACCCTTTATGGTTTAGGCCAAAGTACTTAATCACGGCATACATAGAATAATTCTCTTTTAACAAGTCAAAGTACTTATCAAGGCACACTTAGACAAATCCTCAATTTATCAAGCCAAAGTACTTAATCAAGGCATACATAGAATAATTCTCTTTTAACAAGTCAAAGTACTTATCAAGGCACACTTAGACAAATCCTCAATTTATCAAGCCAAAGTACTTAATCAAGGCATACATAGAATAATTCTCTTTTAACAAGTCAAAGTACTTATCAAGGCACACTTAGACAAATCCTCAATTTATCAAGCCAAAGTACTACGTGCGACATTCCTTTATAAAAGACTCCTTTCTATGTAAAGCCCAAGATACTAACACCCGTAGTATCAAGGCGTGTCTATTTTTCAAAGTAAGTTACTACACTTTTAGAAAACTCATTTCAAAGCTTGAAATCAAGTAACTCCAAATTTTCACAATCTAGGCAACTTATGCCGATTTAATCAAAATAGACAACTTTCTAAACCTTCCATAAAGTCGTTATAACCAACTTCCCATAAAGCCGTTATAACCCTTTATGGTTTTAGACGTATCCATTTCCTTCAATAACCAAGAGACTTATACTATTAAAACCAAGTATCACATACTTATAAAATCAAGTTCTTAACTTTCAAAATACTTCAAGTCTCTTAATAGTTAGAAAACAAGTTTTCTTCTACTTTTTAAACCTCAAGTAACTTCACCCTTAACGCAAGTTACTTCTCTTAAATCATGTCATTTCTCCTCTTTTAAATCAAATAAGTAAATCACTCCTTTGACTCCCCTAAAGTCATTATAATGACCTTTAGGTTTTAGAACTAAGGCACTAGCCAAAAGATTTGGAAACCACTTCCTTTTCAAGTCTCTATGTACTTTAAGAAAAATACCTTCACTTTTAAGAACCCAAACTTCATCAAGAAAATGGATTCTACAACTTACAATTTAAACATCAAGGTACACTCAAGGAAGTACATAGAACAAATTCTATTTTAGGCAATCCAAATACAAGCAAGGAATGGATCATTCAAGGAGTAGAACTTACTTTCTTTATTCTAAGGAATCATGCTAGAATAGGAGATAGTTCACATACCTTTTCGGCTAAATCCACAAGCTAAGCCGAATACGCCGTACGTAGAAGTGTCAACCTATAATGGTCACAACAAGGCTATCAACTTCTAGTCTCTACGTAGAATAATACTAAGTATACGGTCTCTAATTCTACGGAAAATCGGGCAGCACCTCCTTTGTTTCTACTTACTTAGCCACCTTTTTCAAGGCCGAATACAATAACCAACAAGCCACATTTAAGGCTCCAAACAACAACCAAACAAAGGGGATTACACGCCTTACAATACGTGTAAAATTCCGCCCCACAATTCATACGAAATAGTGTAATACTTCACTAGCCATTCTCGGCCAACATATAACCAATTACACTACGCCTTTTCCAATCCTCTTCCAATTCCAAGTTCTAAGGTCTAACATGTTATATAGTCATAAACAACTTCAACAACTACGATTTCCTTCTTTATACAACATGCGACGACTTAACTAATAATCAACTTGAAATGTAATCTTAAGGCTAAACATGCAAGTTTTCGGATTAGGGTTCTAATAGCCAAAAAACATATCAAACTTCATACTATATAACTCATGCTTTCTAAAATCCACAGCTACAACAATAAGTAAGTCTTAACTACTAAAACGACAAAATTTATACCTTTCCAAGCCCTTAAAATTTCCAAGATCCAAAGTCGCGCCTTAGCAATTCTTAGCTCCTTTCCTTAAGTTCCAATCCGCTCCAAGCACTCCTTAGAGGCCTATGAAGAACCCATCTTCAAGTTCCAACTTCAAAGTTGAAGAACTCCCATAGTTTCCGCCTTGCGACTAACGTAAAAATACGTTTTTTCCGAAATCTTTCTATTGAGATATCCTTACAATACCCTTAGGGACATTGGGTTTAATTCTTGTGGCTAATGGATCAAAACTACAAAATTTTCTTGTTGGAAATGTGCTAAAGCCGAGAGCTATCTAGTGAGAACAAGAGTTGAGAAATTTTTTCTAAGTCTTCAAGACCTTGTCTTGCTACTAGTATGTATTTAAAACACATTGGAGGGTCAAGACTTAAACAAATGTGAGGTTAGGATGTGTTTCACTTTGATCAAGCCTAGGTGGACAAGTTGACTTGTCAACAATGTCAAGCTTAGAAGACTTATCATCTACTTAGGTCAAATGACCATAATACTCTTGCAATTTTTCGTCCAACATCATGGAGGGGGTGCCACGTGTCGCCCTCTCATTCGTCCATAAAATTCCGTAACCCTCGTGGGCCCCACAAAAAGTAAAATTCCTCGGGTGGGCCCCACGTGACCAAATCCGTAAAAAAATAAATTTCCATTAGGTTAAGAGTTCCATACTCTTCAAATAATGCATTTTGAGAATCCAATTCTCAATAACGAACATTTTTCCTTTCCGACCTTCGGAAGATTTTCCGTCGGAAAAACAATTCTTCCTTTCGTACTAATTTCCAAGTCTTGTTTCCTTACGTACATTCTCTTATACATGTCCTGGACTTACGGGGTGTAACACGTACGGTTCGGGAGTACAACGTGGAGTTTGACTCGTTGGCTCGGTATGTCCCCGCTTTAGTGGCAACCATGGAGGATAGAGTGCACCGCTACGTCACCGGGCTAGATGATTACTTGACAGAGGCTTGTTCGGGTGTAGCTCTTCAGCCGGGCATGGACATTGCCCGCATGCAGGCTCATGCACTAGGATGTGAGGCACGGAGAGGTCGACGGAATGACCAAGATCAGCAGAAGAGGGCCAGAACAACAGGGTCCTTTGGTGACTTTCGAGGCGGACCGCCTCAGCAGCAGACTAGTTTTGTACCTCCGCCAGAGAAGAGTGGTCCTCCACAACCTTCAGGCATCCAGTATTCGGGAGCGGTCGGGGCTCAAGGGTTGAGTTTCCAGGAAGTAGGGGTGTTGGCGGATGCACCACCACCTACGCCGGTGTGGTCGATGTGGTAGACCGCATTTCGGGGAGTGTCGTGGTGCCAAGGGAGCTTGTTATTTTTGCGGCCAGCAGGGCCATTTTGCGAGGAACTGTCCGACCAAGGGTAGCACGGATGTTACGACTCAGCCTTCAGGATCAGTGGCTGGCTCATCACCTTCACTAGCTATGCGCCCTGCAGGGCAGGACTGTGATTAGAAAAGCGGTAGAGACAGGTATATCCTTAACCCTCTAGAGTTTTGTATGCTTGTTATGATGATGTGTTTAGTGTTATGTTCGGATAGCTTTGTGCTAAAATGTGATTTAGAAAACTGGTTAGTGTAGAAGGGTAAGCCTGGGGGCATGGTAAGTGTGAACCTTAGACTATTTCACGATTGAGACCTTAGAGGTAAGGTCGTCTTGTGTAAAAGATTTATTCTATGTTTGACCTTTATCAGAGTGCGTAGTTTACGTGGAGTTATTGTGAAATTCCTTGGGTTGTGTAAAATGGAAGTGGTAGCTTTCATGACTTGAATAGGTAAGATTGTTCCGGATCGGGGAACAAGAGTGTGGCGCGGTGGTGGGGTCGGGTTGAGGACCATTCGCGGGTCAACCGCGGCCGGTTTGTGGTGGTCGATTCGAGGTGGTCCCGCCAGGTGGTAGGGTCACGAGGATGCTAGGCCCGAGTTTTGTTAACCATCGTATGAGTTCGTGGATACGTTCGACCAGAATCGGTTCGTGAAGGCCGGGGATGGCCTTGGCGGAAAAGTGAAGCTAGTAAGATGACCAAGTTTGGAGGTAGTGACTCGCTTTTGAAGCGAGGCGATGGCGAAGTATGGCACGTCCTGAGAGACACTAGAACCTCAGGGATCGCATGCAGTTCGGTACCATTTGTTGGGTCGCCGGAGTGACACTAGAACCTCGCGGCAAAGTGACAAAAGTGGTATCGCACGACGAGTAAGGAAGGAAGAGAACGTGTGTTATTTCGTGGCCGAGCTGTGGCGTTGGCAACTTGTTAGAGGAACTTTATCGTTATCCGACTTGAGAAGGAACATTCGGGACGAATGTTTCTAAGGAGGGGAGAATGTTATACCCCGTATTTCCAGAGTATATACGTAAGGACGTACGTACGAGAATACGACTTTAAAATTGGAAAGGAAGAAAGATGTGATTTTTCGACGGAAAAGTTTCCGGATTTTGTGAAGGAAAAAGGTTCGTTAATGGGAATTGGATTCCCAGATTTGGTATTCGGACTTCTTGGAATATTAGAGAATTTTGGAATTTTATTTTCGGAAATGGTCACGTGGGGCCCACGGGAGAAATTTACGGTTTTGTGGGGCCCGCTTTGTTTTTGAGATTTTGGCCATTATGGATATTTTCGGAAGATGAAATATTTTGGACGAGTAGGAGGGCGACACGTGTCACCCCCCTAGGTGGCTCTTGGCCGAAATCCTTGGACAAGTGGCTTGTGGGGCCCACACACACTTGTCCCCAATCTCAACCACACACTTGCCTTCATCCTAACCCTTGGTGGTCTTGTATATACACCCTTAGTTGATGAAAACTCCCACACTTAACCATTTCAAGACTTGACAAAATACTCTCTCCCTTGAACATTGCTCTCGGCCAAGACCTTGTTCTTGAGCAAAGATTTGTCCAACAATTCTTAAAACTCTAAAGTGTTCTTCCCTAAAGTGTTAGGAAGATTGTGTACCAAGTGTTGGAGAAGATTTCACACCCCTAACCTATTCTTGATGCCTTGGCCGAAAGTTCCAAGTTTGGAACCCTAAGTGTTCTTCACTTTTTGGAGTTGAATCTTGAAGAGGAGTTGGTTAGGAGCTTCTATGGGTTGCTTGTAGCGGATTGGAATGTAAATATTTGGAGCTAAGACTTGCTTGGAGCGATATTAAGTTCTTGGATAGATTTTGGGCTATTTGAGGTAGTAAATATTAACCTCTTTGTGATTTGGTAATTTTTACATATATTATAAGTATATATGGATTATATAATATATGGAGTAAAGTTTGGAAAGAATGGATCTTGTTAACTTGTTAAAGAAATGATTGGCCGTTTGCCATTAAAATGGTAAAAACATATCCAACGTATCTTACTTGTGAAGAAGTAATTAACAAAGTAACTATAACTTATATTAAGAATGGAAATATAAGTTGGATGACTAATGAGTAAGTTGGATAAGTAAAATGGACAAAGTTGGCCAAGGACCCCAACTTAAGGACTGTATTTACTTTGGACAGTATTTACTTTGGACTGTATTTACATTGGACTGTATTTACATTTCTGTTAAGGGGAAGATTTTTCAATCGCGTTCCGTTTGGGTGTGTGATCCCCTTTTTAATTATTATATTGTTATGAAGGCGTGATAGTAAACCGCGTTACCGGTTGGCCGCGTAATCCCCTTCTTTTACTTATTGTTGTTATGAAGGCGTGATAGTAAACCGCGTTACCGTTTGGGCGTGTAATCCTTCTTTATGTTGTTTAATTTTTGCGCCTTATATATGGTATATATATTACGGTTATTCGCCTTGGAGAAAGATGGAAAAGTGAGTAAAAGCGGGGAGAGTCTTTGCGAATTTTACGTAGAATATGGGCGTGCGGTTAGAAGTTAATAGACGCTTGTGGCCTTATAGGTGGAAGTACTACAAGTAGCGTATTCTACTTGAAGAGTGGAAAAGGCTAGCCGGGTTACAGTACTGTGGAGCGTTTTGCTTATTGTCGATAATCGTCGCGAGGTATGTGAACCTCTTCCTATCCTTCTAGCATGACGCTTTGTAAACTATGTAGTACGATGAGCGTACATGTGCTAAATGAGTTGGTTGGTTTAAAACATAGGGTGTTATAATAGCTTTATGGGAAGGTAGTTATAACGACTCGATGTAGGTAAAAGATTGGTTTATTGATTGTAGAAGTTAAGAGACTTGATCTTGAAAGATAAGAGACTTAACTTGTTTTACTTGGTAATTAACATTTTGTTAAAAGTGTTGTGAAACCTCATTCGCGAGTAATGAGTACTTGGTTTCAAAAAGAATAATGTTTTATTGATTTGGAAATGAGAATAAGTGTTTAACAAACCACAAATAGCTAATAAAGGAAAGTGTATTGACAAATAACAAATTGTTATTAAAACCAGTAGAAACCTCCATCTGCATAGAAGCTAAGATAAGACAAAATTGTATTACATTTCCTAGATCATGGCTGATGTAACAAGATTGTTGTAAACAAGAATAAACGGCTCACGTAAAAGACATATGTTACTCAATTGTTTTAAAAGAGATTAAGACTATGAGTTATGAAACCTTTCTAAAATGAGAAACTTGAGCATTTGAAATTAGGCAAACTTGAACGTTTGGAAAATAATGTTGTTACTTGATTTTACAAAGGGAAGTATTTTTGTTTACTTAAATAGATAGTCACTTTATTTTATGCTACGGGTATTATTTGACTTTTGTGAAAGAAACGGATCCTTTAAAAAGAGTTAATGTACGTAGTACTTTAGGGTTAAAACCCAGACTTTGATACGAAATGGAAGTACCTTGAGTTGTGTGTAACTTGCCTATGCTTGTTGTTGTGTAACTCGCCTATGCTTGTTGTGATAGCCTTTGTTGTGCAAGTGTTGATATCAGGTGACTTCTTGGGAAGGAGTGGATCTTTTTATAAAAGTCTAGAAGTATGGTAATTTGCTTGAGCTTGTTTGTGATAGCCTGGTTGTGCGGTATATTGTTGTTGGTGTCACATGGACATGTCTACACCGATGCAGAATTCCGGGGGCATGTGGCCATGCGGCAGGGTTGATTACCTGATATATTGTTATTGTGGTTACATGGACATGTCTACACCGGCACGACTCGGGCGTGTGGCGTGCGGCGGGGTTGATCACCCGATATTATTGTTGTTAATGTCACGTGGGCGTGTCTACACGATCTGGTCAGGGGCATGTGGCCATGGGGCATTGTTATTATTGTTGCATCATGGACATGTCTACACCGATGCAGAATTCCGGGGGCATGCGGCCATGATGCGAACATGATTGATGTTGTGGGCGTGAGACCCATAGTTATATTTGAGTGATGACTTGAGGGCGTGAGTCCCTGACTGGACATGACTGCTTTTATGTGGTGAACTGTAGTTTGGTTATCATACATGTCTCCTGCTTTATTTAGACTAGTATGATTTCATTTACTGATATTTTCTGATTTCACATACTTGGTACTGTTGTCTTGACCTCGCCCGAGTGCGTTCATGCCGCGGTAGGAGTACATCGGTAGTGGATCCTCGCCATAGGATCACGATTCAACGTATTAGGAAGCTCCGCTTCTCAGAAGGCTTATTCTTTGGTATGTGTTCCCGAGTTGTAGGTTCTTGTACATTCGTGGTATGGCGGGGCCTGTCCGTCATGGTTGTTGTAAATCTTAAGTGCAGTAATCATTGTGGGTAGGGTTGTAAAAAAGATTAAACTGTTCGGGTTTTATGTATATAACCAGAAGGCAACTGTTTTTGGTTGGCCTGTTTTATGATCATATATCTTGTTTCATGTTTATGTTTTATTTTCCGCTGGTTTTCTCTGATGTTGTATCACTAGGGTGCCCGGGGTAAGGCACCAGTCACGGGCCCGGGATCGGGTCGTGACAAAATGGGACTTCATCATTCGCATCAAGTTCTACAATATCTCCTTCTTGTTCAATAAATTGCAATTTCATACCCTTTGCTTCCAAACGTGATTCTGCAAACACCCCCTCATAAGTCATCTTCCTTGGAATAGGCTTATCCTTAGGAGCATTTACTGCTTCGGGTGAAGTGAAGGGTTGAGGGTCCATAGGTACGTTATTGGTTCCCGTAGTTGAAGTCCAAAAACGTGCATCATTGGGATTCGGTGTCTCAGAAGTCTTTTGTTGTAATAATGCCCTATCATTTAATGCACTATCAATTAATGTATTAGAGTTCCTAGGGCTCTTGTTATTGTCAAATCCGGTTCTCACCCTAGGCAAGTTTCGAAGTCCCCTTAAATGAGAAGACTCTACATTCCCTATGCCAATTGAATGCGTCGAGTAATTAGGCATCTTTAGGAGAGAAAACCATTCGGCTTCCGCAACATTTGCCTTACCAAGAACTATGGGATTAGGAGCCATTCCGGAAGTAGTACCCATTGAATGAGGCGTGACATTGGCTTCCGCATCCATTGAATGCTTCAAATTACTAGACCTCTTTTGAATAAAAACCCCTTCGGCTTCATGACATTTGCCTTACCAAGAACTATGGGATTAGGAGCCATTAGGAAGTAGTACCCGTTGAATGAGGCGTGCCATTGGCTTCCGCATCCATTGAATGCTTCAAATTACTAGACCTCTTTTGAATAAAAACCCCTTCGGCTTCCGCAACATTTGCCTTACCAAGAACTATGGGATTAGGAGCCATTCCGGAAGTAGTACCCATTGAATGAGGCGTGCCATTGGCTTCCGCATCCATTGAATGCTTCAAATTACTAGACCTCTCTTGAATAAAAACCCCTTCGGCTTCCGCAACTTTTGTATTTCCAAGGCTTATTGGCATAGAAGCAATCTCGAACTCAACAACCATAGACTGGTGACCTGTGGACTTCCCCCATGACCCATGCCCACCCACCTGACCCGCTATCAACCCGTGACTTAGCACGAGACCCGCTTTTACCTCGACATCCAAGGTGCCTGCCGGAAAAGACCCAATGGACTCAGAAACCAAGGGTCAGTGACCCATGGGTTTCTTCCACAACCTAAGACCATCAACACTACCCACCTGCAACCCGGGACCACCCTCCATACCCGCTTTCGACCCGGGATATCCCTCATGACCCGTTTTTCCTCCAGAGTCCAGTGCACCTACCGGAACACCACCTACCTCCTCGGCTTCCAAGGCGTCTGCCGGGAAAGCTCCTTTGGCTTTAAAGACCATATTACTGTGACCCATGGGTTTCAACCACAGCCCATGACCAATATCACGACCCTCCTGTATCCCAGGACCACCCACCATACCCTCTTTAGACCCGGGATCTCCCGCCAGACCCGTTTTCCTTCCAGTGTCGAGGGTTCCAACCGGAACACCTCCAGAGGTTGCCACCGGAAAGTTGGGAGATTCAATTAACTGCCTTCTCGACCCATGACCACTATCATGACCCTCTTGCATTCCAAAACCACCCTCCTGACCTGCTTTCAACCCGGATACACCCGCCTGACCCGAATTCTCCACAAAGTTCAAAGAAGCTAACTGGCCACCACCAGAAGCTGCCACCACCGGAAATGCATTCGTCAAATTCAAATCTTGAACAATCAAACTAATCTCTTTCTTTCTTTTGGCTGAAATCTTTATATTCTTCCTCATGGCAAGAAGGAAGATAACTCACTCTATAGCAATTCGATTAAAGTGACCATGAAATGAACACGCAATCTTCTTCGTAGGATGGGATTTATCAAGAACAATCTGTAATAATTCAGTTTGATGAGAATCATATAAGAAGGGGAACGTAGAGGAGCAACTAGAGGAAAATGTTGAGAGCATTTTCGCCTAGTGAGAGAAACATCTCTCTAACTCCTTTACTTGTTACTTGTTAATGCAATTAATTATGGTTCTTCTTCTATTTTGAGATAGCAGGTTAACTAAGCCGTTTTATACTCTTGTTAAGGTAATATAAATACTCAACCCCAATATACAACCCTTCTACCTTTCGGTGATAAGATTGACTATAAAGGAGGATTAAGAGCAATAACCTATTAATACTACACAAGTATCGGGGTACTTTCGTCCACGATTTAACCTATGTTTATTCAACTATAGCATATTCACAATCTCCCCTTTCGTCTTTCGATTAGAAATCATATAGATTATGATAATTAGTGATCAATTAATTACCAAACATTCAAGCCAAATATTGAATAAATCTCAACAATGATAAGAAGAAACCAAAACGTGCATTAATTCATAAGAATGAATTTCAAGTGATTTGACATGGAAAGTCCTAAATTAAGTTAGTTCCTAGCCATATACATGACAAGAACTAAACTAATATCCAACATAAACTATAAAGAAATAAAACAAAGAAATAAAGAAGTTACACAAAAAATGGTCTCCAATCTTAATCTTCAAGGTTGTGATGAATTGCCAAGGGTTTGGAACCCTTATTCTGACCTAAAATCTCCTTTTTATAGCCTCCAACTAGTCTCCCAGGTTTCCTTCCAAGCCTTGGCCCATTCCCATTCGAAATTGGTAGAAATCCCGCCTCGGCGCGCTGCCACTGGCTGGATCATGGCGCAAACTCTGCACTCTCTGTAATTTGGGCGCCACGGCCTCGATCTTGCTGGTTGGAGGCCATGGCCTGCCTGTTTCGTGCGGTTCAACTTTCTCGCTTTTTGAGCTCTGGGACCTCTGTTTCTGCCCTCGTTTTGCTCCTTTTCGCCAATGAGCCACTTTAAACCATTATGACTCAAAAAAAAGAAAATCTATCTTAAGACGACACATATTTGTACAAAAATAGGCAAAAGACTAACTAAAAATAACTCAAAAGGTGTATATAAAATACACCGATCAGTAAGTACTTAGGAATAATTTATACATGTCTTTAGCATAGAATCAATAACAAGAATACTCCTTAACTTCTAAGAGTAGAATAACTTTTGAAACAATACCACAATTATGGTTCACACGAAGAACATGCCAAAAGAGAGAAGGAAGAGGTTCACATACCTCATTGACGACTAACCAACACGACAAGTAGAATACGCCCCCGAATAGGTACTTCAACCTTATCGGCTATTCCACACGCCAAATAGAATATGCCACAATTAGTACTTCAATCTATAACAACAATAATACTTCTATCAATTTCATACACACTAGTATAAGACTTTTACCAAGTAATGGTCCTCTTATTCTACGAAAATTTGGGCAGCACTTCCCCCGTTTATACGTACTTTTCCACCTTTTCCAAGGCTCAAATTCAACAACAATCAAGCCCCATTTAAGTCACAATTAACAGTTAACCAAAGGGGATTACACGCCTACTTGACGTGTAAAATTCAGCCCCTTAATCTACCAAAATAGTCCATAAAAATCAGTCCAATATCCAACAACAACAAGGATACAAAGTGAAGCCTTTTATTACCTTTCTACACCCTTAATCTCTTAGGACTTCCATTAACAATTATCACATTAATCATGCAAAAAGGTGGCTGATTTTTCAGCAGCCTAACACCACAAAACAGTCCATAAAAACTGCATAATAACGTCCAACAGTTTTATAGATTCCACGGCCAACAACTACAATCCGATAACTCTTTCCTTAATCCTTTTTATTCCAACTCAAGTTCCAAAACTTCTATATAAGTTATATCAACTTAATAACAACAATATTACTCCATTATAACATGCGACAAGTGTAACTAACCACAACAATAACCAACAAATCCAATGTCGCCCAAAATGCCCAATTCGGCCAACACCATTAAAAATGGCCCAAATACTTTTTTTTCCTTCATTATTTTTAGCACAAGCTCATCTATATATATCAACAATAAGTAATATTCAATTACTTTAAAAGAAGAAGAACCATTACCTTATTTTTTTCCCAAAAATCGCCCAAAATAGTCCGGGGAAGATTGGCCCACAGTTTTTATTTTGCTCTACTTCTTCAAGTTCCAATCACTTCCATGTATCCACTACAACCTTATAACCAACTTCTCTTCACGTTTTACCTCCAAAAAGTCGACGAACAAGATAGGATTTTTAATGCAAGTTTCGGCCAACACAAGTTCCAAAGGATAGATTATTGATCTTGGATTAGCACTTGGTTTAGGGGCTTAATCTTGGAGAAAGAAACTAATCAACTCTTGTTGTTCAAGGCCATGGGGTTCTCGAAAATCATGAGCTAAAGGGAGAGAGATGAGAGCTTTCTTTTGGATGAAGTTACAATGAACCAAGTCTTCCAAGACTTGGATATATACAAGTGTATGGACAAGTGGAGTGGTACCCACTTGTCCACTTGTCCTCCTCTAAAAATATCTAAAGTATTATCATCCTAGCAAGACAAGTGGAGGGGTGACACGTGTCACCCTCCTATTGGTCCAAAATAAATCTTTCACCAAAATAATTCTATACTTGACCAAAATATCACAAAATCTCGTGGGCCCCACATGACCAAATCCGAGACTTCAAAATCCAAAACTAATTCCTTAACTCCAATTACGAGAATTAAACTCCAAATCAATAAATTGTCGTCTTCTCATTTTTTCGATATTTTCCTTAAGAAAATGTAATAATTCTTTCCTTCCAAAATTTAAATCTTAAATCTTTAATCACGTTCTCAATTAGTAGCCCTGGTATTACGGGGTGTAACATCCTTCCCTCCTTAGAAACATTCGTCCTCGAATGTTCATCAAGGGTCTCAAGTTATACACACTTCGGCATAGTCTTTAGCACATTGTACTTCCTTTTTAATGAAAGTCACATTCCTAAGGTCCTATTGTTGTTCCTTAAAAATCGATAATACCATTTCTAATCGGCTCAACAATCATCATCAACAATCACAATTGGTTTATACTCAAACCAAGGAATCATCACAACCAACTATACAACAATTTTACCAACCTGAATACCAAGTCTAAATATTCCTTTCTGATACCACTGTCATGACCCGAACCCCGGGCCCGCGACTAGTGCCCTACCTGGGAACCCTTCTACCCATACAAGACAAGTAACCCGCAGAAGCTAAATAGTACTCATCATTTTTTATTTTTTTTTGCAAAGGCAAAGTCGGCAAGGCTGCCATAATATATAACACCCGTATGGGACTACAATTGTACAACAATATAAATACAACTCACGTTAGTCCAGCCCACATATGAATACAGACCTCTAAGAATTTGGATAGTAACTATGACGGGACAAGGCCCCGCCGTACCCCTGAATATACCTAGCCATAATGACAAGCTCCGGAACACTGGAGCTCTCCCAAAACGCTGAACAAGGATCTTAAGCTCATGGATCACCCAACTGAGTACCTATACTTGCGGGCATGAACGCGCGGCCCAGAAGTCGATAACATGTACCAAGTATGTAAACATGAAGTACAGTAAACAAGATCATTACTGTACAAAATAATGACAGGGACAAGTATGAAAAATCAAACACTAGATCCTACCGTGCCAAAAATAAGAGCCAACTGTACCTTGTATCATTGTACCCCTGTACCATTGTATCACTGTATCAATGTAACACTGTACTACTGTATTACTGTACTTTATAAAAATGATTCAACTGTACCCTTTTTAAAATAAGAGTCAAATGTGCCTTTAAATACTCTTTTGACCCTCAAAGGAATAAAACCAAGTTACCATCATGTCGTGTACCAATCATTAAAATGAACTATCTTTTTATAAAAACCTGGGCACCAAAATTTCATGCACCCAATAATCTAATCAACTATCTTTTTAGAAAATCTGGGCACCAAAATATCATGCACCCAATAATCTAATAAACTCTCTATTTAGAAAATCTGGGCACCAAAATATCATGCACCCAATAATCTAAGTAACCTCTTTTTAGAAAATCTGGGCACCAAAATATCATGCACCAAATAATCTAATCAACTATCTTTTTAGAAAACGCTCTCAACGTTTCCCTTAGTTGCTCCTTAGGTTTCTTCCTCTTCTTCCCCCCCTTAGATTTTCGTTTGATTCATTATGGTTTGATTGTTATTGTCCACAATATGAAAAAGTCTAAACGTTACACACGTTCTAGCAATGATTCAGGAGGTTCAGGCAGTTCGGCTAAAGCTAGAACAAAGAAGAAAAAAAGAATGGCAGTAGTCCAACAATTGCCGAGGAAAATCTTATTCCGGCAATCTCGGACCCTTCTGTGTTGGTTCATGTTACTCCAGACTCGCGCTTTCCTTTAGAAAATGTAGTAGATGATTCTATGCTACAAAGGATACATGAATGGGGAAAAAATATCGAAATTGAAAGCTTGGATATTAGTGAGTTTGAAGGCAGAACTTCCGGCAAGACCATTGACGCCCCTAATGCTACTATGGTGGTTGATCATTCCACGGGCCAATTTGTTGGTAAAGGGATCATTTCGGAAGAACTAGACAGTCACTCGGCATTAGTACCCGACACTACCCGGAAATTCTCTCGTGTTTGCGGAAAAGGGTTAAAATCTAGGCGACATCGCGATTGGTGAAGCAAGACACGATGGCATTCTCGGTCTGGCGGGTCGGGCGTGGGTCATAGGTTCTTGGCGGGTCGTGCAGGTGTTCATGGGTCCAAGAGTAATCATGTCTTGTTTGATTCGAAGTCAGTTGAAAGCATTGATGGTACTTCTATCCCCAAGAAGTTCAACGCGGGTGTCGAGAGCAAACTTCAATGCCGGAAACGATGTGACTACTCCTATTACGGGTCGGGTCTTGGGTCGAGAAGGCTAAGGCGGTCACGAGGATAACAATGATACTAGGAATATGCACTCTATGCAAGGATCAAGATCGGATGTGGAATACGAAGGGTTTCTAGCCCCGAGTTTCTAACGTCATTATTGAGGTGCCGAGGCTTCAAGCTTTAATGCGGGTATCAAGTTTACACTCCCAACTACGGGCCTTAATGATGGTCTGATTTCCAAGGTGGGGCAGGGGGATTAACTAGGGGCATTAACTACCCCCGTTTTACAAGGAGATAAGTCAAGTGTGGGTTCCAACTTTTTGATAGATGGTGCCGAGGCGACGCACATTTATGGCGGGTACCAATGACTCTCTCATAACTCCGGTACTTTATGATGGTCTTAGTTCCAAGACGGATCAGGGGGATAATCTAGGGGCATTGACTACTCACGTTACACGAAGAGCCAAGTCAATTGTGAGAAACAAAGCTATTTCTTTGTCCAAGGAGCCTAGGAACTCCACAACCATCAATAATGCGAGAGCCGAGGGGTCGGCATTGAATGTGGCGGGTATCAATGACTCTCTAATAACTCCGGGACTTTATGATGGTCTTGGTTCCAAGACGGATCAGGAGGACAATCTAGGGGCATTGACTACTCACGTTACACGAAGAGCCAAGTCAATTGTGAGAAACAAAGCTATTTCTATGTCGAGGAGCCTAGGAACTCCATAACCATCAATGAAGCAAGAGCGAGGGTCAACATTGAATGAGACGGATTCAAAGTGCCTTCTCGTGATTCAAGTCAACAACCCTGATTTCTTTAAGTGTCACCAATGAAGCCTTCCCTACTTTAGCTAGTTTGCTAAGTGGAGCCAATCTCAAGAATCACAACACTCCTTTCGTCTTTAACACTTCCTCGGATTCGAGTAGAGTCCTAAACTTCCCCCCTCTCTCATCTAATACCACTTCACTACTTCATGAATTTCACAACACCTCACCCCTTCTATCTCCTCTTCCTTCTATTCCTTCTGAAAACCAACACAAATTCCCTACCCTCCCAAATGGCACGCAAATCATCTCTTTTATTGCGGGCCCAAGCTCACTCCCTTCTACCCTTCCTCCGCCTATACCTCCAGATATACCTCCCAATGATTTACACACTAATGCACCTTCTAAACCACATCATATCCCTACCACGGCCACAACTCACAACAATCTTCCCCAAACCATGGCAAGGTCCCTTCCCTCCTAAAAAGACTTATGCTGGAGTCTTTGCGGGAACGAGGATTGAGGCAAAAGGTATGAAGTTCCAATTTATTGAACAACAAGGGGAGGAAGTAAATCTAGATGCTGAGGATGAAGTTTCTTTCATAGAAACTTGGGGCTATTGCCTAATAGGTTGCTTCACTGGTCCTTTCGGGAAGAGAAGCATTGAATACGATTGTGAAAGGATGGGAGTTAAATGCCGTATTATACCATATGGCAAAGGTGGACGATGTTCAAATTCATGACGGAGGAAGAGCGCACTAATGTACTTCACGGAGGCCCTTATATGGTCTACGGGATAACCATGATGCTCAAGGCTATCAATAAAGGAGTTCTTATAACGGATGATTTGTTTATGGACATTCCTATTTGGGTCACTTTCCGGACATTCCCTTTCTATTCGAGTGCAACGGGCCTTAGTAAGATTGCTTCACGTGTAGGAAAACCTCTTTACACTGACCAATATACTAAGGAAAGGTCTAAAATGAACTATGCAAGAGTTCTAGTGGAAGTGGATGTTAGCAAGGAGCCGATAATGGATTTTGTCGTCAATCTCCCGATAACGAAAGTATACTCAAAGGGTAAACTATGAGAATTACGGACTTTTGCTATCATTGTGCGGCTTTTGGACACAACCACTTGAAGTGTAGGAAGGCGAGGATGATGTCAACATTGAAGAAGCTCCAAATACACGCATAATCGAGGTCCCCTAACAACAAGGATGATTCTATTCGTTTGAAGGTCAAAAAAGGTACGGGTGGAACCAACCCTCCCCCCCCTCATCCTCCAACTTCTCAACACCCCGTAGATGCTGATAACTTGTTGGACATTGAAGAAACTGTACACAGAACACCTCCCGCACGGAAGCTTGGGAGAAGTATCACGCCGCGGTCCTCGGTTTTGGGTCATTCGGCCCATCATGTTTGCGGGATTCTCTAGCAAAGTCCTCACGCCTAATTCTCATAATGGCGGTACACAACATGTTAGGATGAGGGTGAGTCAAAACATTCGATTACGAGATGCCTATGAACCCGCCACCTTCATTGGATGAAGTTACATTCAACGGTGCTACGGAAAAGGCCCGGCTTGTGTCAAGTAACGTTAACTTTGAACGGGGAACATAGCTTGGGTACACAAGTTATGGCTTCCAAGAACAAAGATGATGGATGGAAAGAGGTTTTGTCCAAAAGAATGGGCAAAAGCGTGGGAAAGCGGCGACTAAGCGCGGAGGTGCTAATAAAACCTCCTTTGTTTCCTTATGAAAATACTTTGTTGGAATGTCCGTGGTCTTTGCGGACAAAGGGATAGGCTGCCACGCAAGCTCTAGTATGTAGTATCACAAAACAAAGCATGACGCTATGATTTGTCTATTGGAAACTAAGCTATCACAACCAATATGAGTCTTTCTCTACTCAAAGATTCAAAGCGTGGAAGTTTTGCTCAAATTTGGAATTCATTGGAGGCGGTAGAATGCTATTACTTTGGGATCCATCCAGGGTTTGTTGCGAAGTGCTGGGTATGGACTCTCAGCATATCCATGTCCAGGCAAGTTGCAATATAACACAAGTGTCCTTCCTTGCCACATTTGTGTACCCGGTTTATAGCATCTCGGATAGAAGGATGCTTTGGCATCACCTTTCTCACCTGGGCGTTGGCATCACTAAGCCTTGGATGATTATGGGAGATTTCAACACTTACTGCAACCCTAATGATAAGGTGGGGGGTCCTCCTCTCACGCCTTATGCACTTAGGGATCTTGGAGATTTCAGGAATTCTCATGGACTAGAAGACGCTCCTTCTTCCGGTTCCTTCTACACTTGACGCGAATGGTTCGATTTGGTCTAAGCTTGATAGAGTGTTGATGAATCAAAATTGGAGTGATTTGACCTTAGAATGCAAGGCCAATTTCATGCCTATGGAGCTGTCTCGGACCCATCTGTGATAGCCACGATTATTGCATCCTATAATGTTGGGAAACGCTTTCAAGTTCATGAATATGTGGCTTTCACCCAACCTTTGAGAACATTATGACTTCATGTTGGAGACAAGACATATGAGTCTTGCTCAATTCGTCCTTGCCTCCAAATTGAAAGCATGAAGCAACCTTTAAGGGCTTTGAACATAAGTGACTTTGGAGTATCGAACAAAGAGCAAAAGGGCAAACATAGAGTTCAAGGAGGCTATCAATGCACACATGGAAAATCCCTTTGATGAGGAGCTTAAAGCCAAGGTTAAGTCCTCAAGAGCTAGAGCAAATACCTTACTGGAAGCTGAAAGACACTTCATAAGGCAGAAGTCAAGACAGAAGCACTTGATTGGAAGTGATAGATGTTCCAAATACTTTCATAGTTTGATCAAAAGGAGTAATGTCAGGAACTCCATTAACTTTCTTGTTAAAGCTAATGGTACTATCACTACATCACCAGAAGAAGTCAGGAAGTTGCTTGTTGAATTTTACAAAGATCTATTAGGTACTTCCCGACCCACCACCAACTTTGATTCTGATGTGTTCAACTATGGCCCAAAGCTGAGTGAAGAAGAGAGATTACAGCTGCTTTTGCATTTCATCACCCCAAAGAAGATTTGGGAAGCACTCTCTGATATAGGTAATGACAAGGCACCTGGACCGGATGGTTATACGGCTGCCTTCTTCAAGAATAGATGGAAAGATGTGGGCCATGATGTTGTAAGATGTGTCCAAGAGTTCTTCTCTACTGGAGTTCTTTTGAAGCAGGTTAATCATACCATCATTACCCTGCTACCAAAAACTGACCATGATCCCAAGGTAAATGATTTCAGGCCCATCGGATTGACTAATGTGATCTATAAGATCATCACAAAGATTCTAGCTAAGAATGGCATTGATCCTTCCTTCTCTCATTGACAAATCCCAAGGGCTTTTGTGAAAGGAAGAAACATGATGGACAACGTATATGTGGCACAAGAGCTTGTGAGAGGATTTAATAGAGCCAGTCTCACCAAGATGTATGCTTATGGTGGACCTTAAGTAAACCATTCGTCTGATCTCTTGGAGCTTCCTCGAATTGGTACTAAGAAGTCTAAAATTTCAGACATTTACAAGATGGATCATGGAATGTGTTAGCTCAACCTCCTTCTCCCTTTCTATCAATGGTGAGCTACATGGATACTTCAAAGGAAAGCGCGGCCTAAGACAAGGTGATCCTATGTCCCTACTCTATTTATCTTGTGCATGGAATACCTCTCAAGGTCGCTTAAAATGAAGGTGAGGCAAGAGCTTTCTCATATTTTCCAAAGTGTAAGAAATTGGGCATTACTCATCTTGCATTCGCGGATGACCTCATGTTTTTGCCAAAGGAGATATATCTTGATTGGGATTCTCATGGATTGTGCGGAAGAGTTTGAGGCTGCCTCAGGATTAACTCTTAACCCGCTAAATCCTCTGTCTACTTAGCGGGAATGCATTCTGATTCGGGACTTGATATTGACGAGTGGGTTTCGCCATTGGAAGCTTTCGATGCGATACTGGGGATCCCTTTGTCCCCATTTCATCTCGGTGGATCAATTTGCCCCATTCACTAGTGCTATTTCGAATTACATTCGAAATGGGGCATCACACCCTTTCTTATCTTTGGTAAGTGGAACTAATCAGTCGGTCGTCGAGGGTTGAGAGCTTTTGGTTCCGGCACTTCCTATCGCCACTATTATCAACAGTGCGGCCTGCTTGTATTCAATTCTTATGGAAACCACCAAGAGTTGCTTGGGATATCATTTGCTGCCTCAAACGAAGGTGGCTTGGGTCTTATGAACATCAAGGAATGGAATCATGCCCGCTATCCCGGACGATTTGGCAAACTCACACTAAGTCGATTCTCTATGGGTCCAATGGATCAATAGCCACTATTTGAGAGATATTACAATTTGGGACTATGAGGTACGCCCTAGGGACTCCCTTTATTCAAAAAGATTTGTGGGATTCGCGACAAATTTGTTTCTATCTTTGGTAGCCATCGTGATGCTATCGACGGCTTCACAAAATGTTGTGCCAACGGTATATTTGATTCAAGCTCGTATATGATATCTTGCGCACTCATGAGCTAAAAAGCCTTGGATGTCACAAATTTGGAAAGGATTCATTCCTCCCAAATTCTCTTTTACTATGTGGCTAAATTGCAGGAAGCGGTTAGCTACAAAGGATACTCTATCATTTCTCAACTTGGAGGATAAATCTTGCGGATTCTGCAAGCAAGCTAATGAAACAAGGGAACACCTCTTCTTTGCCTGCCCCTATACACACATGATTTGGAAGAGCATAATAGATTGGTTGGGTATTAGAAGAGAGATGACAACTGTTGAAAGCTCCCTTAAATGGATTAAGAAAGAACACCGCAGGACAAGTATCCGAGCCAAAGCTATTTTGCTTACTTTTTGCATAATGGTTTATGAGATTTGGAGGGCAAGAAACACAATGCTCTTTGAAGGCACAAGCTTGCCGGCAGAAGAGATCATTGCAAGAATCAAAACAACATCTTATAGAGTTCTCTATGATTTTATCCCCTCTTGTAGTGGCACCTTTTGAGTGACCACCCCTCCCCTCTATCTCTTCTTGTTTGCATTACGTTGAGGCTTGAGATACCTCAACGACTGATTGTAGCCACTTCCTTTTCGTTATTAGTAATAATATTTGCATTTACCTAAAAAAAAAACTATCTTTTTAGAAAATTTGGGCACCAAAATATCATGCACCCAATAATCTAATCAACTATCATTTTAGAAAATCTGGGCACCAAAATATCATGCACCCAATAATCTAAGTAACCTCTTTTTAGAAAATGTGTGGCACCACATATCATGTACCAATCACATATAAAAAAACTTTCCTTTTAGAAATGTATGGCACCACATATCATGTACCAATCACATATAAAAACTTTCCTTTTAGAAATGTGTGGCACCACATATCATGTACCAATCACATATAAAAACTTTCATTTTTGAAACTCAAAGTACTATCAATAGGATATATATATAACAATCTTTCATTTTAGAAACTCCAAGTACTACCAATAGAATATCACTAAGGATTAGGATCCGCTCAGTTATAAAGATCAAGTCAAGTATAGGGTTCTCTCGTCGTTTGTACCAACTCGATAATCTAATTTGTCTCGCTCATCTGTCTAATATTATGGAAACATTTGCATAGTGATAACGGATCCGAATTTCCAAATTAATCCATTTTATGAGCCATTAGGCTATATACTAATCATGATCTTATCTAATCAGCTGTGAACCTAGAAAGTGTAAAACGAACTGGTTATATCTTATCTTCTTTGCAGATGGAAAATTCTACTCATTTCAATATAATAGATTGTCGATTCCTATTTTATTAACGCTGCAATAGCTTGTTCGATGCCCTTTTCTCATTAGTACTGTAACTAGCAAGATCAATTCGACTCCAACGTTTACTAAAAGTTCTTACCAACATCTCCCATAAGACTTGGTAAGGACTTAGGAATAATTTAGACATGTCTTTAGCATAGAATCAATAACAAGAATACTCCTTAACTTCTAAGAGTAGAATAACTTTTGAAATAATACCATAGTTATGGTTCACACGAAGAACATGCCAAAAGAGAGAAGGAAGAGGTTCACATACCTCATTGACGACTAACCAACACGACAAGTAGAATACGCCCCCGAATAGGTACTTCAACCTTATCGGCTATTCCACACGCCAAATAGAATATGCCACAATTAGTATGTTATACCCCGTAGTTCCAGGGTATATATGTGAGGATGTACGTACGAGAATACGACAGAAATTTTGGAAAGAAAGAAAGATGTGATTTTTCGACGGAAAAGTTTCCGGTTTTTGTGAAGAAAAAGGTTCGTTAATGGGAATTGGATTCCCAGATTTGGTATTTGGGACTATACAATAATACTCAAAGTATTTTCTTACACAAGAGGGGGGGAAGAATGTTATACCCCGTAGTTCCAGGGTATATATGTGAGGATGTACGTACGAGAATACGACATAAATTTTGGAAAGAAAGAAAGATGTGATTTTTCGACGGAAAAGTTTCCAGTTTTTGTGAAGAAAAAGGTTCGTTAATGGGAATTGGATTCCCAGATTTGGTATTTGGACTTCTTGGATTATATTAGAATTTTGAGATTTCATTTTCGGAAATGGTCACGTGGGGCCCACGGGAGAAATTTACGGTTTTGTGGAGCCCGCTTTGTTTTTGAGATTTTCAGTATTTTGGATTTAACTGTTCAGGTTGATATATATATGTATATATTCAGGAAGGTGGCCGTTTTGATTAGCCTGTTTCATACTTTATGTCTTGTTTCATGTTTAAGTTTTTATTTCCGCTGATTTTCTCTGATGTTGTATCACTAGGGTGCCTGGGGTAAGGCACCAGTCACGGGCCCGAGGTCGGGTCGTGACATAGTACTTCAACCTATAACAACAATAATACTTCTATCAACTTCATACACACTAGTATAAGACTTATACCAAGTAATGGTCCTCTTATTCTACGGAAATTTGGGCAGCACTTCCCCCGTTTATACGTACTTTTCCACCTTTTCCAAGGCCCAAATTCAACAACAATCAAGCCCCATTTAAGGCACAACCAACAGTTAACCAAAGGGGATTACACGTCTACTTGACGTGTAAAATTCAGCCCCTTAATCTACCAAAACAGTCCATAAAAATTAGTCCAATATCCAACAACAACAAGGGTACAAAGTGAAGCCTTTTAATACCTTTATACACCCTTAATATCTTAGGACTTCCATTAACAATTACCACATTAATCATGCAAATAGGTGGCTGATTTTCCAGCAACCTAACACCACAAAACAGTCCATAAAAACTGCAGAATAACGTCCAACAGTTACACCCCGTAGTTCAGGTCATGCGTATGAGAGCATACGAAAGGGAGTAAGACTTAAAATTTTCGAAAGATAGGTTGACGGATTGTTTCGGACGAGTTTTAGTCAACTTTGAGGCGGGTTATGACCCGGTACTTTGAGGGTTCCTAAGTGTTTCAAAAGGCCTAGGGCGTAGTTCGTTGAGTCTAGTTTCCAACGCAACCAGATTCGTCGATAGGACATCAGTAGAAAGTTATGAGAGTTACAAGTTCGGTCTGTGACGTAAATGTGTTTGAGCAAAGCGGCGGGGCTGGCGCCGGAATCGAGGTCGCTGAAGTGCAGTGCGCAGCGCCAGACAGCTGAGCCGGAAGTTCGCAGAGGTTTCAGCAGAGGGCGTCGCGCGGCGCCAAGGCGGGATTCCTGGCGAAAAAACTTAGGAAAAAGCAGATTTTCTCTTTTAAAAGACCTTGGGAGGGTGACAAGTGTCCCCCCCATCTGATTTTCTTGCATGCCTTATATTGACCAAGTCTTGAAGACTTGGTCATCTTTCTAATCTCTCTCTCTCTAAGCTTAAGCTCCTACTTCTCTCTAAAATTCCAAGAGGAATTCAAGCCTAAGAAAAATCTGAAAAGTTAAGAACAATAAGGAAGCTTGTGGCTAGCTTGTTGGTGTTATTGTGGTGGTGTTCTTGGCAAGGAGGCTAGCAAAATTGTTGGAATAAGTTTGGCTAAAGCTTTAAGGTAACATTTCTTCTCTTATGATTAGTTATTTATGTTGCATGTGAAGAAGAAGGGATGTGTAGTGGTAAATAATGCACTTAGAGTCCTTGCATGTAAGAAATATGGTTTGGATGTGAAGGAATTGGTTAAGAAGATATTATGAGCATGTTGTAGCCTAAAAACTACCTTAGAATTGTTAAATGTATTGTTGTACCTTATGGGGCAGAATTTTACACACCCAAGTTTAGGTGTGTAATCCCCTTTGAAATGTTTGGATTGTTGAGCCTTAAATGTGGCGTTTGGATGTTGGATTCGTCCTTGAGAAAGGTGGCATAGTATGTAGAAACAAAGGAAATGCTGCCCAATTTTTCATAGAATTTAGTGGCTTTGAACTTGGATTATTTCTACAATGAAATTAGAGGTTAATACACGTATCATGATTATTATAGGTTGATATGTTACTTGCGGTAGTTTGAGCTTAGCAAGTGGATTGACCAAAGAGGTATGTGGAAACTTTCTTATCTCTTGAGCATGAGTAGTTATAACTATATAGTACGGTAGACGTACGTATTTTAAATGAAGTAAATCCTTTTGTTATACTTGACTTGTTTTGAGAAAATGTCTAAGTGGTGGGGTTAAGAAGTTAACCCGCTTGTTATTGAGTGGTTTATTCTAAATAAAATGAGACAAGGATTTCTTGACATAAAGAAGTATAGAGTACTTGGTGTGAAAGTATTGAGTATTGAATTAGTCTAAAAAGACAAGAGGCTTAAATTGTTGAGGTAAGAGACTTGTTTTCTAAAAAGATAAGAGGCTTGGAGTATTTTGAAAATTGTGTAAATTTGTTTGAAGTATGAGTCTCTTGGTTAGTAAAAGAACGAAATGGTTTATAAGGAGTTATAACGGCTTTATGGGAAGTTAGTTATAATGGCCTTATGAAAAGATAAGAACGTCTTAATTTCTAAAGCATAAAGATAGTATAACGGCTTTATGGAAAGTTAGTTATATTAGCTTATAAAAGGTTAATGAGAAGAGGTTTACTCTAAGTAAGACAAGTAAGGACGAATGATTTGATTTATGAAAGGCAAATTTATTTTAAGGCATAAATTGCCCAAAGGTTTTATGTATGAAAAAGAGTCACTTTTAAAAGAGTTGAAGTATGTAGTGCTTGGGTTAAATTCCCGGTTTCTTTTATTAAAGATATGATTAAGTGCCTTAAGTAAACTAAAATGAGAGGGTATATGAACAAGACTAATAAGAAGTTATAAGTTTTCTTAACTTATTTATGATTATGATATGATGACAGTTTGAGATAGGGTAAGAGTATATCTGAGGGGTAAGCCCCAAGATCGTTATACCACTTTCTCCAGGGTAAGAGTATGTCTGAGGGGCAAGCCCCAAGATCGTCATACCACCTTCTTCAGTGTAAGAGTATATCTGAGGGGCAAGCCCCAAGATCGTTATACCATCTGCACGGTGTAAGAGTATATCGCGGCAAGCCCAAGATCGTTATACCATCTGCTCGGTGTAAGAGTATATCCGGCGAGTCTGACCCCAAGATCGTTATACCATCTGCTTCAGGGTAAGAGTATATCTGAGGGGTAAGTCCCCAAGATCGTTATACCACCTGTTCCGTGGACTTGCTACCCACGATGCGAGGAATACCTCATGCGAGTCCTTATGGGATTATGCGGGTGAAATAGTCCCATGCGGGCGAGTACAGCCTATGCGAGGAATACCTCATGCGGGTCCACAGGACCCATGCGGGTGAAATAATCCCAGGAGTAGGATTGCTTATTGATACTACGGGCGAGGGACCCTGTTTTGATCACGAGCCTCCTATTTTATGCAGTATTATATATATGCTTGTTACTCTCATTGTTAGTAAGGCACAGTAAAAGGTGAGTTGATTTCATCCCGACCCACTTATTTTCGGACTTATGATTTCATTCTGATATTTTGATTTCACATACTTGGTACTGTTATCGACCTCTCCCGGGTGCGTTCATGCCGCAGGTCGAGATACGTAGCTTGCTGGTCCGCACTCTTAGGATCACTGTTCATTTCTTGGAAAGCTCCATCTCCCCGGAGGCTTTGTCTTTTGGTATGATTCCCTGAGGTTATGGACTTTTGTTCATTCAGGGGGTATGGCAGGGCCCTGTCCCGCCACAGTTGTTATTCCTAGAGGTATGTAGTCACGTTTGTGGTTTGGGCTGTAAGAATAAGTTGTACTGTTTCACTTTCGATTAAGTTATTTTATGAAAGGCGGCCTTGTCGGCTGCTAGTGATGTTTACCTTATACAAATTTTGTATTATGTATGTTCCGCTGCTATTCTCTGATGTGTACCTGACAGGGTGCCCCGATAGGGCACCAGTTGCGGCCCCGGGGTCGGGTCGTGACAAAAGTGGTATCAGAGCAGTTAGTCCTCGGAAAGTGTCTACAGACCGTGTCTAGTAGAGTATTGATTATCGTTGTGTTGTGCACCACATCTATAATCAGGAGGCTGCATGACATTTAGGATTGGTTTCCATTCTTCTCTCTTTGAGATCGTGCAGTAGAGCTGTCATAGTAGGTTGAGTCCTCTCTGACCTATCCTTGTAACGCTTATGCCTCTACAGGCGACGAGCCCGGAAGAGCAAGGCGGCAGCCTAGAGGCGCTAGAGGTGCAGAGTTACCAGGACTCGGGCACAGACTATGCCTGAGGTAGTAGGCGGGTCGGCGAGTTCAGCTACGCCGGCAGTATTAGAGGAGCCGAGAGCGGCAGTAGCTCCAGAGGTTCCGGTACCCGAGCCTCCAGTTCCACAGCCAGGGGCAGAGTATAGGGATTACGGAGAGCAGATCAGGTTGTTGACTAGCATTGTGGCAGGGCAGCACCGCCAGGGGCCGGTGGCTAACCCTAGGGCCGACAGTTTAAGGATTCGGGACTTTCTGAGTTGTGATCCACCCGAGTTCTATGGTTCGAGGTCTGAGGAGGATCCTCAGGAGTTTATTCGACAGGTGCGGCGGACTACGCAGGTGCTTAGGGCCTCGGAGACGGAGTCCGTTGTGTTAGCTTCTTACCGGTTACGCGATATTGCGTTGAACTGGTTTGAGTCATGGGTGTTGACGAGAGGTGAGGATGCTCTTCCAGCTGTTTGGGAGGAGTTCACAGAGGCTTTCCTGGATCACTTCTTGCCTCCTGAGATGAGGAGAGCCCGCATAGATAGATTCTTGACCTTGAGGCAGGACGGAAGGACTATCAGAGAGTACAGCCTGGATTTTGACTCCTTAGCCAGGTATGTGCACACTTTTGTAGCTGACATGGCAGACATGGTTCATCGGTATGTGATGGGACTAGACCGTCATATGGTTACTGCATGCTTGGGAGTGGCTCTTCAGCCAGGGATGGATATTGCTGAGATCTTTGGCGTATGCGCGAGGATTGAGGCGAGAGCGAGATCGGCTAGATTTAGGCCAGCAAGAGGCCGTGACGATGAGATCTCGAGCGGTTTTCAAGGCGGACCACCTCCGCAGCAGGCTAGTTATGCGCCTCGGCCAGTACGGAGTACTCCACCACAGTCTTCAGGACGTTCGGGAGATTCGGGAGCAGGTCAGGGCTCCGAGGGTTCAGGTTTTCAGGAGAGTAGGGGTGTTAGTCTGAGGAGGCCACCTCTACCTCGGTGTAGTCGATGTGGTAGGACCCATTATGGGGAGTGTCGTGCTAGTTTGGGTAATTGCTATACATGCGGCCAGCAGGGCCATTATGCGAGGAACTGTCCGACCAGGGATAGCGCGGATGTAGAGATTCAGCCTTCGGGATCAGTGGCTGGTTCATCGCCTTCTTTTGTTATGCGCCGTGCAGGGCAGGATCATGATTAGGACGACAAGGGGAATGTGAAGCAATAGTTACAGGTATATCTTTGACCCTTTAGAGATTAGTATGTGTGATAGGATTGTTGTATGATTTAGTGTTATGAACAGAGGATATTGAGACTATGTACATGTGTTAGAATAAGTTGGTAGATACGGACGGGCAATTCTGTTAGGCCGTGAACGAGAGTAGGTGGTAATGGTTCATACTTTGGACTCATTTTGCTGTTTGATTTATGAGGACTAATTAAGTGTGTGCGATATCTTATGGTCACAAGTGGCATAGTAAGGTCCCATTAAGCGTGAAGTACGAGGATGTACCGAGGAATAGTAGATTGGCTCCAAAAGAACATTCGGGGACGAATGTTTCTAAGGGGGGGAGAATGTTACACCCCGTAGTTCAGGTCATGCGTATGAGAGCATACGAAAGGGAGTAAGACTTAAAATTTTCGAAAGATAGGTTGACGGATTGTTTCGGACGAGTTTTAGTCAACTTTGAGGGTTCCTAAGTTTTTCAAAAGGCCTAGGGCGTAGTTCGTTGAGTCTAGTTTCCAACGCAACCAACCGTTTGTCGATAGGACATCGAAGTAGAAAGTTATGAGAGTTACAAGTTCGGTCGTGAGACGGACAGAAATGCGTTTGTGCAAAGCGGCAGGGCGCGGCGCGGATCTGAGCATGGCCGGAAATGCGAGGTCGCTGAAGTTGCAGCGCCATGGCTGAGACAGCGAGGCGCCGGAAGTTCCGAGAGTCCGCAGAGGTTTCAGCGCCGCGGCGCCAAGGCGGGATTCCTGGCGGAAAAACTTAGGAAAAATCAGATTTTTCTTTTAAAAGACCTTGGGAGGGTGACAAGTGTCCCCCCCCAATCTGATTTTCTTGCATGCCTTATATTGACCAAGTCTTGAAGACTTGGTCATCTTTCTAATCTCTCTCTCTCTCTAAGCTTAAGCTCCTACTTCTCTCTAAAATTCCAAGAGGAATTCAAGCCTAAGAAAAATCTGAAAAGTTAAGAACAAGAAGGAAGCTTGTGGCTAGCTTGTTGGTGTTATTGTGGTGGTGTTCTTGGCAAGGAGGCTAGCAAAATTGTTGGAATAAGTTTGGCTAAAGCTTTAAGGTAACATTTCTTCTCTTATGATTAGTTATTTATGTTGCATGTGAAGAAGAAGGGATGTGTAGTGGTAAATAATGCACTTAGAGTCCTTGCATGTAAGAAATATGGTTTGGATGTGAAGGAATTGGTTAAGAAGATATTATGAGCATGTTGTAGCCTAAAAACTACCTTAGAATTGTTAATTGGATTGTTGTACCTTATGGGGTAGAATTTTACACACCCAAGTTTAGGTGTGTAATCCCCTTTGAAATGTTTGGATTGTTGAGCCTTAAATGTGGCGTTTGGATGTTGGATTCGGCCTTGAGAAAGATGGCATAGTATGTAGAAACAAAGGAAATGCTGCCCAATTTTCCATAGAATTTAGTGGATTTGAACTTGGATTATTTCTACAATGAAATTAGAGGTTAATACACGTATCATGATTATTATAGGTTGATATATTACTTGCGGTAGTTTGAGCTTAGCAAGTGGATTGACCAAAAAGGTATGTGGAAAATTTCTTATCTCTTGAGCATGAGTAGTTATAACTATATAGTACGGTAGACGTACGTATTTTAAATGAAGTAAATCCTTTTGTTATACTTGACTTGTTTTGAGAAAATGTCTAAGTGGTGGGGTTAAGAAGTTAACCCGCTTGTTCTTGAGGAGTGGTTTATTCTAAATAAGGTAGACAAGGATTTCTTGACATAAAGAAGTATAGAGTACTTGGTGTGAAAGTATTGAGTACTGAATTAGTCTAAAAAGACAAGAGGCTTAAATTGTTGAGGTAAGAGACTTGTTTTCTAAAAAGATAAGAGGCTTGGAGTATTTTGAAAATTGTGTAAATTTGTTTGAAGTATGAGTCTCTTGGTTAGTAAAAGAACGAAATGGTTTATAAGGAGTTATAACGGCTTTATGGGAAGTTAGTTATAATGACCTTATGAAAAGATAAGAACGTCTTAATTTCTAAAGCATAAAGATAGTATAACGGCTTTATGGGAAGTTAGTTATATTAGCTTATAAAAGGTTAATGAGAAGAGGTTTACTCTAAGTAAGACAAGTAAGGACGAATGATTTGATTTAGGAAAGGCAAATTGATTTTAAGGCATCAATTGCCCAAAGGTTTTATGTATGAAAAAGAGTCACTTTTAAAAGAGTTGAAGTATGTAGTGCTTGGGTTAAATTCCCGGTTTTCTTTTATTAAAGATATGATTAAGTGCCTTAAGTAAACTAAAATGAGAGGGTATATGAACAAGACTAATAAGAAGTTATAAGTTTCCTTAACTTATTTATGATTATGATATGATGACAGTTTTTTTTTTTTAGGTAAATGCAAATATTATTACTAATAACGGAAATAAAGATGGCTACAATCAGTCATTGAGGGTTCTCAATCCTCAACGTTATGCAAACAAGAAATGGGGGAGGGGAGCAGTGGTCACTCAAAGGTGCCATTACAAGAGGGGATAAGATCATAATAGATTTAAGTCCTTTTGATTCTAGACGAGGAATTGGAAAGATTCCTGCATAAGTTTCCTACGTTGAATTAAACTCCTTGCACGCTTAGTGGGTGTATTAGTTGCATTCGTAGGGGAATGCAAGGGTTGTGCACTATTGGGAAAAGTTGCCATAAATGGCTCAAGTCCGTTGGCATTAAATGCTCCATTGGCCGAGACCAAATGAAAGGTCTTAGGCGAATTGGAAAAGAGTGACCCTTCGATTTCCACATTAGTTGATCTTCCAAGACTCAATTGAAGAGTAGTCCCTTCGGATCCCGTAGCCATCAAGTTTCCAAACCTCTTTTGACGAGTTGCCCCTTTGGTTTCCGCAACCTTTGAATTCATTAGAATAGTTGACTCTTCGGTTCTCACCCTTATCAATTTTCGATGTCCCATTGAATAAGATGTTTTCTTGGTTTTCTCAGCAATTAAATACCCCAAATTACCAAGTCTCGTTAGAAGGGTAGGCTGTTCAACTTCCACACGATTTGTACTACCAAGAACCATGGGAAATGAACCATCATCGGGCTCTACATTCTTTAACCGAAGACCCTTAGGCTGCAGCCATGACCCGCGACCACCCACGTGACCAATCAGCAGCCCATGACCACCCTTCTGACCCTCCTTCGACCCAGAACCACCCTCTTGATCCGCCATCAACCCATGCCCACCCATGCGACCCGTCATTCCCTCGAGAAGGGGTGGGGCTTCGGAAACCGCAACAATTGCATTCTCAATGTCCGTGGGAAATGAAGTCCCAACGGCTTCACCAACCTTTGACTGATGCCACGTGGACATGAACCCTGACCCATGACCACCGTCCTGACCCGCCAACGACCCTGGATCATCCACATGACCCGTTTCATCTCCGACCTCCATGTTGCCAGTCGGAAAACAACTATAAGCCACACCGTTATCCTTCATATGATTACCCTCTATACCGTGACCCATGGGTTCCACCCACAACCCATGACCAATATCACGACCCTCTTGCAACCCGGGACCTCCCACCATACCCACCTTTGACCCGGGATCTCTATCAAGATCCGCAAACCATCCAGTGTCAAAAGTTGTTTGAAGAGTAGTCTCTTCGAATTCCGTAGCCATCAAGTTTCCAAACCTCTTTTGACGAGTTGCCCCTTTGGTTTCCGTAACCTTTGAATTCATTAGAAGAGTAGTCTCTTCGGTTCTCACCCTTATCAAGTTACGATGTCCCATTGAATGAGATGTTACCTTGGTTCTCACAGCAATTAAATTCCCCAATTTACCAAGTCTCGTTTGAAGGGTAGGCTGTTCGACTTCCACACGATTTGAATTACCAAGAACCATGGGAAATGAACCATCATCGGGCTCTACAAGGCCCTTAGGTTGCAGCCATGACCCGTGACCACTAACGTGACCCATCAGCATCCCATGACCACCCTTCTGACCCTCCTTCGACCCGAGACTAACCTTGAGACCCGCTTTTACCTCGGCATCCAAAGTGCCCGCCGGAAAAACCTCTTTGTACTCAGAAACCAAGGATCGGCGATCCAAGAGTTCAAACCACAAATCATGAACATCAACACCACCCTCCTGCAACCCGGGACCACCCTCCATACCCACTTTCGACCCGGGATCCCTATCAAGATCCGCGATCCCCCCAGAGTCAAGAGAGCCTACCGGAACCGCAGCTGCCTTTCCGACTTCCAAGGAGTCTGCCGGAAAAGCGACTTTGGACTTAAACACTATAGAACGGTGACCCATGGGTTTCAAACACAACCCCTTATCACCATCACTAGGAGCAACCCGGGACCACCCTCCTTACCCGCATAAGACCCGGGAAATCCGTCAAGACCCATAAACCTTCCAGTTTAAAGTTTTCCAACCGGAACACCAGCTGTGGTTGCCACCGGAAGGTTGGGAGAATCCAAGAGCTGCGTCCTCAACCCAAGACCACCATCATGACCCTCTTGCACACCAAGATTACCCTCCGGACCTGCTAACAACCCCGCAACACCCGCCTGTCCCGAATATTCCACAATATTCAGAGAAGCAAACTGGCCACCGCCGGAAGCGGCCCCCCCCCCCCCCCCCGGAAATGCAAACTTCAAATTCATATCTTGAATCTTGTAATTTTGAACAATCAAAATAATTTCTTTCATTTTTTTGGCTGAAATCTTTGTATTCTTTCTCATGGCTAGAAGGAAGATACTTTACTCTATAACAAATCAATTAGAGTGAACATGAAATGAACACACAAACTTCTTCTTAGGATAGATTAGATTAAATAACAATCCGTAGCAAATCAGTTGATGAAAATCCTAGTAGAAGGAAGACGTAGAAGAGCAACTAGGAAAAAATGTTGAGAGCATTTTCGCCTAGTGAGAGAAACATCTCTCTAACTCTTCTCCCCCCAAGGATATGATGACAGTTTGAGCTAGGGTAAGAGTATATCTGAGGGGTAAGCCCTAAGATCGTTATACCACCTTCTCCAGGGTAAGAGTATGTCTGAGGGGCAAGCCCCAAGATCGTCATACCACCTTCTTCAGTGTAAGAGTATATCTGAGAGGCAAGCCCCAAGATCATTATACCATCTGCACCAGTGTAAGAGTATATCTGAGGGGCAAGCCCCAAGATCGTTATACCATCTGCTCCAGTGTAAGAGTATATCTGAGGAGTACAACCCCAAGATCGTTATACCATCTGCTTCAGGGTAAGAGTATATCTGAGGGGTAAGTCCCCAAGATCGTTATACCACCTATTACGTGGACTTGCTACCCACGATGCGAGGAATACCTCATGCGAGTCCTTATGGGCTTATGCGGGTGAAATAGTCCCATGCGGGCGAGTACAGCCTATGCGAGGAATACCTCATGCAGGTGAAATAGTCCCAGGAGTAGGATTGCTTATTGATACTATGGGCGAGGGACCCTGTTTTGATCACGAGCCTCCTATTTTATGCAGTATTATATATATGCTTGTTACTCTCATTGTTAGTAAGGCACAGTAAAAAGTAAGTTGATTTCATCACGACCCGACTTATTTTGGACTTATGATTTCATTCTGATATTTTGATTTCACATACTTGGTACTGTTTCTTGACCTCGCCGAAGCTGCGTTCATGCCGCAGGTCGAGATACGTAGCTTGCTGGTCCGCACTCTTAGGATCACTGTTCATTTCTTGGAAAGCTCCATCTCTCCGGAGGCTTTGTCTTTTGGTATGATTCCCTGAGGTTATGGACTTTTGTACATTCAGGGGGTATGGCGGGGCCCTGTCCCGCCACAGTTGTTATTCCTAGAGGTCTGTAGTCACTTTTGTGGTTTGGGCTATAATAATAAGTTGTACTGTTTCACTTTCGATTAAGTTATTTTATGAAAGGCGGCCTTGTCGGCTGCTAGTGATGTTTACCTTATACAGATTTTGTATTATGTATGTTCCGCTGCTATTCTATGATGTGTACCTGACAGGGTGCCCCGATAGGGCACCAGTCGCGGCCCCGGGGTCGGGTCGTGACAAGTTTTATAGATTCCACGGCCAACAACTACAATCTGATAGCTCTTTCAAGTTCCAAAACTTCAATCTTTTGTATTCCAATTCAAGTTATAAAACTTCTATATAAGTTATATCAACTTATTAAAAACAATATTACTCCATTATAACATGCGACAAGTGTAACTAACCACGATCAAGAGTTAGAGAGAAGTTTCTCTCACTAGGCGAAAATGCTCTCAACATTTCTCCCTAGTCGCTCTTCGCAATCCGCCTCATTCTTATGATTTCATCTTCGATTTCATACTCCTTAAATCTGATTTCATCTTACTTGATTTTGATACGAAGTTGTTGAGTTTATTACGGAAATTTTACATCTTATTTGAAGATTTTTCGAAAATTGTGGAAAGATTGTTCGAGTTTATCAACTTGTCCATAGATTGTTACGAAGATTCTTCAACTTGTTTAAAGATTATTCAAGACTTGCATTATCTTCCTTCTAGCCATGAGAAAGAATACAAAGATTTCAGCCAAAAGAATGAAAGAGATTATGTTGATTGTTCAAGATTACAAGATTCAAGATATGAATTTGAAGTTTGCATTTCCGGGGCACCTCTGGCGGTGTAAGTTTGCTTCTCGGAATATTGTGGAGTCTTCGGGACAGGCGGGTGATGCAGGGTTGTTAGCAGGTCAGAAGGGTGTTCTTGGTGTGCAAGAGGGTCATGATGGAGGTCTTGGGTTGAGGATTCAGCTCTTTGATTCTCCCAACCTTCCGGCAGACACCTTGGACGTCGGAATTCCGGTAGGCACTCCTGACTCTGGGGAGTTTGCGGATCTTGATATGGATCCCGGGTCGAAAGTGGGTATGGAGGGTAGATCCGGGTGGCAGGAGGGTGGTGTTGATATTCAGAACTTGTGGTTTGAACCTTTGGGTCTCCGACCATTGGCTTCTGAGTACAAAGAGACTTTTCCGGCGGCCACTTTGGATGCCAAGGTGACAACGGGCCTCGAGGTTGGTCACGGGTTGATTGCGGGTCAGGTGGATGGGCATGGGTCTTGGGGGAAGTCCATGGGTCACCAGCATTTGGTTGTTGAGTTCGACAATGTTTCTTTTCCAATTGGCCTTGGAAACGCTAAGGTTTTAGGCAGGGTTTCTTATCCAAAAGAGGTCTAGGAATTTGTTGCATTCAATGGATGCGGAAGTCGAACAATCTTCCCTTCAAACGAGACTTAGTAAATTGGGGAATATAATTGCTAAGAAAACCAAGGAAACATCTCATTCAATGGGACATCGAAAACTTGAAAGGGTGGCTACGGAATTCAAAGGGTCTACTCTTCAAACAACTTTTGACACTGGATGGTCTACGGACCTTGATAGAGATCCCGGGTCAAAGGTGGGTATGGTGGGGGGTCCCGGGTTGCAAGAGGGTCGTGATAGTGGTCTTGGGTTGTGGATGGAATCCATGGGTCACGGTATAGAGGGTAATCTTATGAAGGATAATGGTGCGGCTTATAGTTGTTTTCCGAATGACAACATGGAGGTCAGAGTTGGTACGGGTCATGTGGTTGATCCAGGGTCGATGGCGGGTCGGGTCGATGGTCATGGGTCAGTGTTCATGTTCACGAGGCATCAGTCAAAGGTTAGTGAAGCCATTGGGACTTCTTTTCCCAAGGACATTGAGAATGCAATTATTGCGGTTTCCGAAACCCCACCCCTTCTCGAGGTAATGACGGGTCGCATGGGTGAGCTTCGGTTGATGGAGGATCAAGAGGATGGTTGCGGGTCGAAGGAGGGTCAGATGGGTAGTCATGGGCTGCTGATTGGTCACGCAGGTGGTCGTGGGTCATGGCTGCAGCCTAAGAGTCATCGGTTAAAGATTGTAGAGCCCGATGTTGGTTCATTTCCCATGGTTCTTGGTAGTTCAAAACGTGTGGAAGTCGAACAGCCTACCCTACAAACGAGACTTGGTAATTTGGGGCATTTAATGGCTGAAAGAACCAAGGAAACATCTCATTCAATGGGGCCTCGAAAATTGATAAGGGTGAGGACCGAAGAGTCACCTATCCTAACGAATTCAATTGTTGCGGAAAACATAGGGGCAACTCGTCAAAAGAGACTTGGAAAGTTGATGGCTACGGAATTCGAAGGGACTTCTCTTCAATCAAGTCTTGGAAGATCAACTTATGTGGAAATTGAAGGGTCACTCCTTTCCAAATCGCCTAAGAACTCTCATTTGATCTCGACGATGGGCATTTATTGCCAAAAGGCTTGAGCCATTTATGGCAACTTTTTCCAATAGTGCACTACTCTTGAATTCCCCAACAAATGCATCTAATGCACGTACTAAACGTGCAAGGAGTTTTAATTCAACATAGGAAACTTAGGCAGGAATCTTTACAAGTCCTTGTCTAGAACCAAAAGGACTTAAATCTATTATGATCTCATCCCCTCTTGTAATGACACCTTTGAGTGACCACTGCTCCCCTCCCCCATTTCTTGTTTGCATAACGTTGAGGATTGAGAACCCTCAATGACTGATTGTAGCCATCCTTATTTCCGTTATTAGTAATAATATTTGCATTTACCTGAAAGAAAAAAAAAGTGTAACTAACCACAACAATAACCAACGAATCCAATGTCGCCCAAAATGCCCAATTCGGCCAACACAATTAAAAATGGCCCAAATACTTTTTTTTCCTTCATTCTTTTTAGCACAAGCTCATCTATACATATCAACAATAAGTAATATTCAATTACTTTAAAATAAGAAGAACCATTACCTTATTTTTTCCCCAAAAATCGCCCAAAATAGTCCGGGGAAGATTGGCCCACAGTTTTTATTTTGCTCTACTTCTTCAAGTTCCAATCACTTCCATGTATCCACTACAACCTTATAACCAACTTCTCTTCACGTTTTACCTCCAAAAAGTCGACGAACAAGATAGGGTTTTTAATGCAAGTTTCGGCCAACACAAGTTCCAAAGGATGGATTATTGATCTTGGATTAGCACTTGGTTTATGGGCTTAATCTTGGAGAAAGAAACTAATCAACTCTTGTTGTTCAAGGCCATGGGGTTCTCGAAAATCATGAGCTAAAGGGAGAGAGATGAGAGCCTTCTTTTGGATGAAGTTACAATGAAGCAAGTCTTCCAAGACTTGGATATATACAAGTGTATGGACAAGCGGAGTGGGACCCACTTGTCCACTTGTCCTCCTCTCAAAAAATCTAAAGTGTTGTCATCCTAGCAAGACAAGTGGAGGGGTGACATGTGTCACCCTCCTCTTGGTCCAAAATAAATCTATCACCAAAATAATTATATATTTGGCCAAAATATCACAAAATCTCGTGGGCCCCACAAAATTGTAAAATTCCCGGTGGGCCCCACATGACCAAATCCGAGACTTCAAAATCCAAAACAAATTCCTTAACTCCAATTAGGAGAATTAAACTCCAAATTAGTAAATTGTCGTCTTCTCATTTTTCCGATATTTTCCTTAAGACAATGTAATAATTCTTTCATTCCAAAATTCAAATCTTAAATCCTTAATCACATTCTCAATTAATAGACCTGGTATTACATGTAACACATACCTGCTGAACAACATAAGCAATATCTGGCCTTGTAAATGTGAGATACTGAAGTGCACCTGCAAGGCTCCTATACAGAGTAGGATCGGAGACTAGAGCACCATCCATGGCACTGAGCTTAGATTTAGAATCAACTGGAGTAGGCACCTCTTTGCAGTTTGTCATCTTAGCCCTGTACACAATCTCCTCTGCATACTTACGTTGACACAAGAATATATGATTGGCAGACCTGGTCAGTGATATCCCCAAAAAGTAACTCAGCTTCCCCAAACCAGTCATTGCAAATTCAGACTTAAGTAAGGAAATGATCTCATTTTTCAATCCGTCGGAGGAGGCAGTCAGAACAATATCATCCACGTATGGTTATAAGTAAGCAATGCTACTACCTCGATGAAAAATGAAGAGTGATGTATCACTTTTGTTACATACAAATACAATCTGCAAAATATACCTGACAAAGCGATCATACCATGCATGGGGGGCCTGCTTTAGACCATATAGTGACTTACGGAGACGACACACATAGTGAGAGAGTGCTGGATGGGTGAACCCAGGAGGCTGATGCATGTCGCTTCTCTCAAGTCCCCATGTAAAAATGCATTTTTTCATATCAAGTTGATGTATCGACCATTGTTTGTCCATGGCTATGCTCAGAACTGTGCGAATGGTAACCAGTTTGACAACCGGGCTGAATGTCTCACCACAATCACTGCCCTCCTGCTGATTTGTACCATTAGCCACAAGTCGTGCCTTATACCTCTCAAGATCTCCACTGTCAAGGAATTTGTGATGAAAAATCCACATACAACGGATCATATTCACCCCTCCAACCTAGGTACTATATCACACGTGTGCTGCTTAGTCAAAGCATTGAACTCCTCATACATTGCCGCATTCCAATTAGGGTCTTGTTTAGCCAATTTGGAGTTCTTAGGAAGTGGATATATAGTTTGGGCAGACAAGTTAAATTGGACTATGGGTTTGAAGATCCCATGTTTGGCACGAGTTTCCATATGGTGAGTGGGGACAGCGGGTGTCTGTGATGGCTGAGTGGTGGGATCTGATACAGAGGGTAAGGTTGGAAATTAGGAGAGTGGAGAAGTGTCGTCGAAGGCACTGCGGCGCCACACCTTGGGGCCGCGGCGCTGAAGAAGGTGAAAAATTATTTTGCTCACTGGAATTTTGGAGTCGCGGCGCATCCTCGAGGGGCCGTGGCACTGACACCAGGAAAAAAATATTTTGCTCACTAGAAGGTTGGCACCACGGCGCCTCCCCTTGGAGCCGCGGCGCTGACGCTGATGGTGGATCACTGGGCAGAGAAGGTGATTTTTCAGCGGTGCTATGATCTAGTTGACTAAGAATGAGAGGAGAGATGGCAGGCTCGTCAAGAAAGGAATAATCTGAAATCTGGAATTTCTGAGGATTCGAGAACGGGAATGTGGTCTCGTCGAATGTGAGGTAACGATAAATGTGGATTTGACGAATGGACAAGTCATAGCAGAGATAACCCCTATGGTTCGGCGGGAAGCCTAGGTAGACACATGGAGTGGACCAGAGGGCTAGTTTGTGAGGGGCGGTAGAGGCAAGGTTAGGATAACATAAACAACCGAATATCCGTAGATGATCGTAAGAGGGGACTCTATGATAGAGGATTTTGGTAGGGGTCATATTGTAAAGGGTGCTATTTTGGAGAATATTGAGAATGTATTCTGACATCTTAGCAGCATATACCCAGAAGGACGAAGGGATAGAGGCATGAATCAATAGAGTGTGAATCATATTGTTTATGGTGTGAATGATTCGTTCAGTTTTACCATTGTGTGGGGAAGTGTGAGAGCATGAGAAGCGAAAGACCATGCCATTATTAGTACAAAAGCGGTGAAACATATATTTTTTGAATTCACGACCATTATCGCACTGAAATAATTTAATACAGTTTTCAAATTGTGTTTGAATGAATGTTCGAAACTCAAGAAATTTGGCAAACACTTCCGATTGTATTTGAGAGAATATAACCAAATATAGTGGAAAATCATCTAGCAAGACAAGATAATATCTATGACCGAGAGAACTAGCAATAGGTGATGTCCATAAATCGGCATATATAAAATCAAATGGCGCAAAGGTAACACTAGTAGATGATTTAAATGGAAGACGAGTATGTTTTCCTAAAGAACAAGAGACACAATTTTGGGCAAGCTTCCCATTATTACAAGTAATGAAATTATTGCCTCTAAGAAAATTAAAAAAAAGGGCTCCTGGATGACCAAACCTATTATGCCATGTGGAGGAAGAAATAACCGCTAGAGAGACGGGAGAGCGAGATCCGACAGTGAAGGTGGATGGGAATGGATAGATATCCCTCGTGCTATTGCATCTCGTAAGAGGTGTCCCCGTATAAAGATCCTTCATAGTGAAACCAAAAGGGTCAAAGTCAACAGAGACTGAATTATTACGAGTAAATTTGCGGACATAAATTAGGTTCTTAATGATGTTTGGGGCATATAGGACATTCTTAAGGGAGAAAGGTGGATGATGAGGTTGTGTATAGGATGTGTCATAGCCCTTTATTGGGATGCGGTGGCCATTACCAACTGTTATAAATTGAGGATGCTTTAAACTGAACAGTTTGGGAATATTACCTGCAGACTATGTGAGGTGAGATGTGGAACCAGAGTCCATGTAATAATTGTTGTCCGATTGTTGCAGATTGAGGTTGTTGAAAGCCTAACCCAAATTAGTGGGGGCCATGTCGGATGCGGGCTGCTGGAACTGGCCTTGCATGAAGTGGGCTTGATGCGGGTACTGGGCTAGCCGAGGGGCTAGAGCGGGGCGCAACAACCCTTGTTGAAATCTTGAGAAGGGCTCGCAGGCTGGGGTGCGGCGCGCGGCACGCCTCTTTGCTGTTGGCGCGCGCCGCAGTGGTCGAGGCCTGTTGTTGCTACTGCTGCTAGTTCTGCTGACCGCGGCCCATTCCACGACCACGACCTCATTTGCCGCCGCGGCCCTTGCCACCCTTGCTATGTCGGGTCTTGGGGTTACGTTTCAACAGCTAATGCCTTCTGATTGTGTTCATCCTTCTTAGCACGACGGGTTTCTTCTAGCAACAACTGCGAGCGAGCTTTGTTAAAACTGGGTAACGGATCCGCCTATTGAATCATGGTGGCCAAAGTATCATATTCTCCTTTAGGAAGGCCTGCAATCAACTGTAACACCATTTTATTTTCCGAGACAGGCGTGCCGACATTGGAGAGTTGATCATCCACAAGTTTTAACTTTTTGCAGTACTCAGTCATGTTGAAGAAGTTTTCAAGACGTGTATTGTCAAATTGTTACTCCAAATACACAGTACGAGTGTGATTGTTATCCTAAAAAATTTCCTCCAAAAGAATCCACAATTCACTGGTTGTGGTGCCAGATTTCATGATAGTAAGAAGTAGATCCTGAGAAATACTACCATATATCCACTGTTTGACGACGGTGTCGAGATGAAGCCATGTAGAATCATCAACCTTCGGGGGCGAGGAATAGCGTTATCGATATGATCAAGCACGTTATAGACACATGCATGAATGCAAAACAGTTCAATCCAAAGAGAATACTGACCGTTTTCTTGATCAAGAAGAATGGGAAGACAGTTCTTGATGTTGGTAACGGTTAGGGCTGGGTGAAAAGATAGTTTCGGTGTTTCGGGAGGGATAACGGTGGAAGAGAAGGCTGTAAGAGGAGTCATGATAGTGGATATAATTTAGGATAGAAGGAAATAACCCTAGAGGAGGAGGAGGTGGCGCGTGAGAAAAAGAATGGGGTCGTGTGTGAAAACCTTTTAGAGAGAAAGTAGGGTTTTGGCTCGATACCATGTAAAATGATCAGTGATCTTTTCATTAATATCAATATATATAGTGTATAATATTCATCTCTTATACAAGAGGAATCCTAGTCTTACCATAATTATATTTACACATATATTCTAATTATGGATAGAGATTTTATTATACTATTATACACGTTTACAGTATTATTATAGGTATACAACTTTGTACAATCGGAAGAGTTGTACCATACTGGAAGCCATGAATGGATATAAAAGAGTCTTCAAACAGATCAAAATACAAGAAAGTGAGTTAACTTGTCTTTCTACACCATTTTCAGTTAAATTTCTTTTTTTTACTTCTCTATATCTACCCAAATACATGCTTGAAATTTTAATTTGCATGGAGGTCAAGCTGTTCTTTTCCATGCAGAGAGTGAAAGTTCTTGTGAAAGCCCTTTTGGAGCCAGTGGTGAAGTCGGAAATTCTAATGAGGGGAATTAATTTTTTTTTTTTAGAATTCTCAATATTTTAAATGTAAACATACATCTACCATGCAATATTATTCTTACCTATTAATTATTTTTACCTACAAACCTAAATTGTCACTATAATAATTATTATTAGTACAAATTAAAATTGTTGAGCCGCCACTAGATATAGAATGCATCAAATTTTTCATCAATTCTACGTTTCTTGACTTACTAGCTTCTCCGTGCATCACACGTGCATCTCTTGTGTTGCTTAAGAAAATCATACGCCTCTCGTTGAAGTTTTGTTTTATAACATAATATTTGTTTAATAGGATACATGAAATATTTCATCAAGCCTACGTTTCTTAACTTTCTAGATTTTGTATGCATTACACGTGCATCTCATGCGCCCTAAATTAATTTTTCCTTTTATAATGTTTTTATAACGTTTTCATATTCTTGTATATATATATATATATATTTAATAAAAGAAAATGTAAAAATAAAAGTTTAAAAAAATTGCAGCTCACTCTCTTTAAGAGAGTAAATCACGCGCCCCATGACACATAAGTTTGGTAACATCAGTCCCGACTCCGACAAATATCGTATTGTTCATAGTTCTGATCCTAAATCCGCTACTGATTAGACACTACCGGTGAAGGTAGCAGTATCGAACTCGTTCACGAAGCTAGGAAGTTGCATCACACTTGTTGATATCAATGATGCTAAGCTATCTTGGTTTGATTCAATGAAAGCTTCCTCTCCTGATCATCACAACTTCACTCCTCCTCTTTCAGATGACTTGACTTCTTGGATGGTAAACTAAACAAGAATAATAAAAAAAAGTAAAGGAAAAAACTTTCAGGGAGTTATACAATTGGAGTATCATAATACACAAAGAATAATGACAACCACATATATGTACAAATATTTATATGAATAATTGCAAACGCTCATATTTTTGGATTTTCTCTCTAATTGTGTAAGAGTTAATTATCATATGATCACTCAACTACGGTATGTTGAAGAATATTGGAATCAATAAAAAATGTGACTTTATGAGATATAACATATATTACGTTGTTGAGTGATCATTTGAGAAATTAACTCAATTGTGTAATGACATAATTGATTGCATCATTATGGGATAAATAAGACCGAAAAGAGAAAATGGGCGTTTTCAAATGCAACATCCATCAGCACTAGATATGTTTGATCAGATAATAAGTATTTCAAAGGCAAAGCAAATTGTGATATTTTTAGACTTTGACGGCACTCTTTCCGCCATTGTTGAATACCCTGATCAAGCTTTCATGTCTGATGATGTATGTTTTCTTATTTATCAAATTTACTACTTCTCCTTGAAGAAAAATCATCATTTTCATTAATTATTCCATCTCACTTGTTTTGCATATATCAGAGAGAGCAACACTGAGAAAGTTTGCTAGATACTTCCCTACTGCAATAGTGAGTGGGAGGTGCAGAGACAAGGTAAACATTTTCATTTTTCCTTTCCATTTTATGAAATGGTCTTCTTTTTTTTTTATAAGAAGATTTTGGTGATTGTATTATTGTCACGACCCGAACCCGGGCCCGTGACTGGTGCCTTACCCCGGGCACCCTAGTGATACAACATCAGAGAAAATCAGCGGAAATAAAAACATGAACATGAATTAAGAGACATGATAAATAAACAGGCCAACCAAGCAGTTTCCCCGGTATATATACATAAATACGACAGTTATCCTTTTTACTGGACTCGCCCTGGCGGTACTACAGACCTCTAAGTGACAACAACTATGACGGGGCGGGGCCGCCATACCCCGAATGTACAAGAACCTCTGGACTCGGGTAACATACCAAAGATAAGCCTCGAAGGAAGCGGAGCTTCAACACTGAAATGTGATCCTATGGCGAGGATCGGCGATCGATGTACCTCTACTGCGGCATGAACGCGGCCCGAAGAAGTCGATGCAAGTACCAAGTATGTGAAGCGTAAAATCAGTAAATGAAATCATAATAGTCTATATAAAGCGGGAGACATGTATGATAACCAACTACGATTCACAACATAAAAGCGATCATGTCAAGTCGAGGACTCACGCCTCAAAGTCATCCTCATGCCCGTGGAACTCCTTCCTCCTGCCGTGATCTAGGTACAAATCATGTGATACGTATAACGAGTCTCGGCCCATCTTATGGACCCGGTATAGAAAGCGTGTGGAATACATTCGGTTCATCCTGAACCGTAGTCGATGGAATACATTCCGGATGAGCCGAGTCGAGTGAAATACATTCGGATGAGCCGTGGTCGAGTGAAATACATTCCGGATGAATCGGTAGTCGAGTGAGATACATTCCGGATGAACCGGTGGTCGAGTGAAATACATTCCGGATGAACCGGTAGTCGAGTGAAATACATTCGGATGAGCCGTGGTCGAGTGAGATACATTCGGATGAACCGGTAGTCGAGTGAAATACATTCGGATGAACCGGTAGTCGAGTAGAACACAAGACTTGCACAACAAGGCTATCACACGTAACATGGTCAAGTTTCATAACAACAAGCATGCAAGTTATACCTGACTCAGTACTTTCATTTTGTGTCAAAGTCGGATTTTAACCTAAAGTACTACGTCGTTAAATTCCTTTTAAGAGATTCATTCTTTTTTTTAAAAGTCACCCGATACCGTAGTATATAAAAATGTGTGACTTATATCTTTTAAGTAAACCAAAACAACTTTCATACTTTCCTTTTTAAGACCAAATTAAGGCAATACCATGCCTTCCTTTTGGACCAAATTACTTCTCTTTTAAAAGTCAAGTTACCACATTAAAACAAATGATAAAACCCTTCTTTTGTTTTCATAAAGTCGTTATAACCAACTTCCCATAAAGCTGTTATAACACTTTATGTTTTAAACCATTTTAAGACAACACAATGCCTTTCTTTTCCCTAAAAGTTCCAGTTTGCCTAATTTCAATTACGCAAGTCCCTTTTTAGAAAAGTTTCATAGTTCAATGTCTTAACCTCTTTTTAAAACAATAGAGTAACATATGCCATAGGTGAGTAGGTTAATCTTGTTCATAATCAATCTTATTAAGCAGCCATGATCTAGAAAATGTAATATCATTTTGTCTCATCTTAGCTTACATGCGGATGGAGGTTTCTCTTGGTTTTAATAATACTTAATTATTCAATACATTTTCCTTTATTAACATTGCGATGGTTTATTGATACACATTCGATTTCGAAATCAAGAAAACATTATTCATTTTAAAACCAAGTACTCATTACTCACGAATGAGGTTTCACAAAATCCATATTAATTCATTTAAGTTAAGTCTCTTATCTTATAAGATCAAGTCTCTTAACTTTTGAAATTAATAAACCATTCATTTACCACCCTTAAGGCGTTATACCTAACTTCCCATAAAGTTAGTATAACACTTATGTTTAAAACAACCAAATCAGATTAACACGTATGCGTCTACCGTACTACATAGCTCACACATATCATGCTAGAAAAGATAGGAAGAGGTTCACATACCTCGCGACGATTATCGACTAATAGCAAAAGCGCTCCAAGTAACTCGAACCGTCGGCTACTCCTAAGCCAAGTAGATCACGCCATACGTAGTACTTCAACCTATAGAGGCCCTGGCGCCTATTAACATCCTAGATCTCAATGTAGAATATTCTACGAGAAAATTCGACACCTCCCCGCATGGCGTAAATCTCTCCTCTAACGAGGCTACCAAGCCAACCAGGGGGTTTGCACGTCTAACCGGACGTGTACAATTCTACTCACGATAATACTACACAAGTCTCTGTAATACTGATCTTATGTAATTCTGATTGATTCACTTCTTAAAATTAGGGCTTAAGTCGCAAGACATTCTGTAAGTATTATTCGAGCTTAAGTCAAAAGACATTGCCCCACAACTATGTTCAGTTCTATATATAGTATACTTAACTATATACTCCTACAACATGTAATTTCCAATTACAATGAAGGTCAAGAATGTTTACCTCGATAAGCCCAAAATTATCCGAGTTTATATGTCGATCTGAGCAAGGTTTAGCTCTACTCGTGCGCTCGACCCGCTCAACCAACCCTTAGAAGTTCTAACCAACTTCTACTTAACACTTCAACCGACTATGAAGGTTTTCCTTAGGGTTTCGTTTTTGTGGTGAGGAAGTATAATAGTATTTTCGCCGAGGGGAGGATGGTGTTGGGCGAGAACACATATAAGAGAGGGGAGGATTTTAACACTTAGAGATTTGTAGAATGGATGAAGAAGTCTTCAAAGGGGGTATTTATAGGTCAAGCAAGGCCAACCATGGCCAAGATCATGCCAAGTGCAAGGCAAGTGTAGGGTCGAGATCAAGCCAAGTGCACTTATCCATCTACCACCAAAATATCCTACCACCTGAATAAACAATGGCCAATTCGTCCAACCCTTTACCGCCAAGTCCTTCCAATGAGGGTGACAAGTGTCGCCTCTTGTTGCCCAAAATGTTTCGTCTCTCTCGGAAAAATCATAAAAATTAAAATGACATAGCGGAATTTTCCCTACGAAAGTCAATGAAACGTTTCGTCAACGACTCTAACCGGGTGTTGTGCACAAAGAATAATTCGAGCCTATTCTCAAGTTCAAATTTTTATACGTCGTCCTTACGCATACTACGAAAATACGGGTATAACATTTTCCCTCGCAGAAACATTCGTCCCGAATGTTCCTTCTAAGTCTCAAACCAAACGTGCGCCAGTATAGTCTTCACTACTATACTTACCTGAACAATCCTGCCACAACTGGCCACAGAAACACCCGCGCAAATACTTACATCCAAGTCCACGAGGAAACACCTCTAACATCACAAACTTTTGTCACTTTGCCGCGAGGTTCTAGTGTCACTCCGGCGACCCAACAAATGGTACCGGACTGCATGCGATCCCTGAGGTCAAAAATATACATCCTTCGCACCTTCTCCCTTTACAAGAAATGATCATATCTATGCTCGCAATACATGCTCGCCTCTACCCTTACTCGTCGTACTCTTCTCGATCACTTGAACTCTTCTAGTATACGTACCACACTTCAGTCATCGCTTCAGTCTTCAAAACCTTGGAGTCACCACCTCCAACTTGGTTATCTTACTAGCCTCAATCTTCCTTAAGGCCATTCCCGGCCTTCACGATCTATACGGTCGAACACACCCACGAACTCATACGATGGTCAACTAAACTTGGGCCTAGCACCCTCGTGACCCTACCACTGGCGGGACCACCCAGGTGACCCAGCGCCGAACAGGCGCGGGTTGGCGCAACACGGCCCCAACCCGACCCACTTAACGCATCACGCTCTTGTTTCCCGATCCTAATAATCTTACCTATACAAGTCATGAAAGCTACCACTTCCATTTTACACTACCCAAGGAATTATCCCAGAACACATTTATACGCAAACCAAGTATTTCAACAAAGACTAACCGTAAAATCTTTTATTCAAGATGACCTTACCTCTAAGGTCTCAACACGAAATATTCTAAGGTTCACACTTCCATGCCCATTACTTATCCTTCCAACTAACCATGTTTTCTAACTCACAAATAACACAACGCTATTAACATAGCACATAAATATAAGGTCATCATATCACGCATACCAATCTCAGAGGGTTAAGGATATACGAAGCTACCGCTCCACTCTAATCATAGGCACGCCTGCGGCATGCATAGCTATGAAAGGCGATGAACCCGCCATCGATCCGGTGAGGCTGCGTCATCTGCCGGTACCCCTCTATAAGCACGTCTCTCGTCCACATGGCCTTGACGGCGCAGTGAAACAAGCACCGATAAAAAGCGACATTCCGGGATGATGTTTGCCATCGTGCATACCGAGGGGACATGAATCCTGGCGGCTAGCACTCACGCATACCGAACGGAAGCCACGGAGCTCGACCAGCTCGAATACCCGAGCGTCACGAAGGCGCGGAGGACCACTCTGTCTTGGTGGAGGTACATAACTAGGCTAACGAGGCGGTCCGCCTCGAAAGTTACCAAAGGACCTGCTGCTCGGCCTCTCGCCGATCTCGGCCATTCCGTCGACCTCTCCGTGCCTCACATCCTAGTGCATGAGCTTGCGTGCGGGCAATGTCCATGCCGGTGAAGAGCTACACCCGCACAAGCCTCGCCAAGTAATCATCCAGCCGGTGGCGTAGCGGTGTACTCATCCTCCATATCGGCTACCACAATGGGAACATACCGAGCTAATGAGTCGAACTCCACATTGTACTCTCTAACCGTCCGCGTCCCGCCTCAACGTCAAAAATCTGTCGGCCCGAGCCCTCCTCATTTGTGGGGGCAAGAAATGTGCAAGAAAAGCCCTTGAGAACTCGTCCCATACGGCTGGGAGTGCATGCTCTTCCCGGGACAACTCCCACGAATCAAACCAGTCAACTGCAGTATCACGCAGCTGATGCGAACCCAATACCACCGACTCTGCCTCTGAGACTCTGATCACTCTCATGATCCGTTGTAGCTGTCGGATAAACTCCTGAGGGTCATCCTCAGCTCTCGATCCATAGAACACTGGCGGGCTACAACTCAGAAAGTCCCGTAGCCTCAAACTGTCTGCTCGGGGGTGAACTACAGTCTTCTTGAAGTGGGCTGCTGCGTCGGCCTATCCTCATATCGGCCACGACCACGGCGATGGCAGGCCATCTCCTTGTACCCCATCTCATCTGCTTCAGGCTGTGGGACTGGAGGCTCGTGCGTAGTCTCGGCCCATCGCTGCGACTCTAAACTCTCTGGTCTTTGGCGGCGTCGCGAAACTCGCCGTCGGAAGCACTGTCTCAGGCACTGACCGGGCCTGCGCCCTCGTACTCCTCTGTATCTCACTAACAGCTCCCTCGACTGCCTTGCCCATCTGGGCCTGGGTTGCCTTACGCGGAGGCATAACTGGTAAAGGAAAGGAATACATCAGAGTGGTCCAACTTATCACTGCTCTACAGGGCACGATCTCGAATGAGAAGAATGGAAACCAATCCTAAATGTCCTATAGCCTCACGATTATAGATGTGGTGCACAACACACCGATAATCAAGACTACTAGACGATGCAGTAGACACTTTTCGAGGACTAATCGCTCACGATACCACTTTTGTCACGACCGAACCGGGCGTGGTCGTGCCGGGCACCTGGTGATACAACATCGAGAGAAAATCGGAAATAAAAACATGAACATGAATTAAGAGACATGATAAATAAGCAGGCCAACCAAGCGATTGCCTTGGTATATATACATAAATACGACAGCTTATCCTTTTACGGACTCGCCTGGCGATTACTACGGACCTAAGAAGTGACAACAACTATGACGGGACGGGGCCCGCCATACCACGAATGTACAAGAACCTACAGACTCAGGGTAACATACCAAAGATAAGCCTCCGAAGGAACGGAGCTTCCCAACACGCTGAAATGTGATCCTATAAGCGGGGATCGACAGTCGATGTACCTCTACCTGCGGCATGAACGCAGCCCCCCGAAGGAGGTTAGTACAACAGGTACCAAGTATGTGAAACTGTAAAATACTGTAAATGAAATCATAATTGTTATACCCCGTAGTTCCAGGGTATGTATGCGAGGACGTACGTACGAGAATACGACAGAAAGATTGGAAAGGAAGAAAGAGGTGATTTTTCCACGGAAAAGTTTCCGGTTTTTGTGAAGGAAAAAGGTTCGTTAATGGGAATTGGATTCCCAGATTTGGTATTCGGACTTCCTGGAATATTAGAGAATTATGGAATTTTATTTTGGAAATGGTCACGTGGGGCCCAGGAGAAATTTACGGTTTTGTGGGGCCCACTTTGTTTTGAGATTTTGGCCATTGTGGATATTTTGGAAGATGTTTTATTTTGGGCCAATAGGAGGGTGACACGTGTCACCCCGCCTAGGTGGCTTGGTAGAATGACATTTGTGCACAACACTTTGGTTAGAGTCGTTTTCGACGAAACGCTTTACATAACTTGCGAGGGAAAATTCGGCTATGTCTTTTCTTATTTTTGCGGATTTTTCGAGAGGCGGAACATCTTGGACCAACGGGAGGGTGACATGTCACCCGCATTGGAAAGCAGTGGGCGTGACTGGACGATTTGGGGTGTCAGTGGGTAGATATTTTTGGTAGATATTTGTGAGGGTTTTAAGGAGTAGGGACTAGGGGCACTTGGGCATATCTTGGCCTACACTTGCCTAGCACTTGGCTAGATCTTGGCCATTGGTTGGCCTTTGCTTGACCTATAAATACCCCTCAGCGTGAAGACTTCTTCATCCCAAAATCTCTAAGTCTTGAAAGCTTCTTCCTCCCCTTAATGTAGTGTCTTGGCGAGTCCTCCCCCTTTGTGAGGCCTTTGGCGAGAGCACCCTCCCTGGCGAGAGTTTCCCACTAGTGGGGTGGTAGAGGTATACACCACTTGTGGTGTTGTCTCGTATAAATACCCCTCTTGGTAGAAATACTCTCAAAAGTATTGTTACTATACCCAAATTACCTTAGCCGTATACCTTGTAGTATTCCAAAGAAACCTCTATCGTAGAGTCAGGAAATACTCTGGTATGTCCTTTTGTCTCAAACCGAAACCCTAGAAATCTTCGTTGATTGATTGAAGTATTTAAGTAGAAGTTGGTTAGAACTTCTAAGGGTTGTTTGAGCGGGTTAGAGCACCGGAGTAGGAGCTAAGCGTTGCTAAGGATCGACATTTATACTTGGATAATTATGGGCTTATCGAGGTAATTATCTTGTCCTCTAATTGTAATTGGAAATTACATGTTGTTAGAATATATAGTTGAAGCATACTATATATAGAACTAAGCTTAATCGCGGCAATGTCTTTTGACTTAAGCTGAAGAATAAAGAAAAGAATCAATCAGTATGTACATAGGGTGTATTGCGATGACTTGTGTAGTATTCTTGAGTAGAATTGTACACGTCAGGTTAGACGTATAAACCCCCTGGTTGGCTTGGTGGCGGCCTCGATAGAGGAGGAGATTTCTGTTTGTTGCGGGGAGTCTTCGAATTTTACGTAGAAATGGAACCTTGTGTTTTGAAGTTAATAGACGTTTGTGACCTTTTTAGGTGAAAGTACTAAGAGTAGCGTATTCTACTTGAGGAGTGGAAAGGGCTAGCAAGGTTGTAGTACTTGGAGCATTTTGCTTATTGTCGATACTCGTCGCGAGGTATGTGAACCTCTTCCTATCTCTTCTAGCATGATATGTGTGAACTATGTAGTGCGGTAGCGTCGTGTGTTAACTGTGTTTGATTGTTTTAAAACATAAAGTGTTATAATGGCTTTATGGGAAGTTGGTTATAATGACTTTATGTAGGTAAGAAAATACTTTGTGGTTTTAAAAGGTAACTGATGTGAATTATAACTGGCTTGTTATAATAAAGAACTTGATGTATTTCAAAAGATTTATAAATCGTTTTGAAGGGAGAGTAATACTTGGTTTTTGAAAACTTAAGAGTTATACTAGCTTTATGGGAAGTTAGGTATATAACGGCTTAAGAATGTTTCTTGATTTGAATCGTAATGTGTATCGCCAAACCACTGCAGCGTTAATAAAGGAAAATGTCTTGACTAATGAGTTGTATTATTAAAACCGCAGAAACCTCCATCTGCATAGAAACTAAGATGAGACAAAATGATATTACATTTTCTAGGTCATGGTCATTTGTAGTAAGATTATTATAAACAAGAATAACCTATTCACTCATAAGACTTATGTTACTCAAATGTTTTAAAAGAGATTAAGACTATGAGTTATGAAACCTTTCTAAAATAAGTAACTTGAGCATTTTTGAAACTAGGCAAACTTGGGCGTTTGGAAAATAATGTTGTTACTTGATTTTACAAAGGTAAGTGTTTTGGGTTTACTTAAAAAGACGATCACTCTATTTTATACTACGTATTGTGTGACTTATGTGGAAGGAACGGATCTTTTAAAGATTTAATGTATGAAGTACTTTGGGGATGGATACGAACTTGTTAATAGAAAGTACCTTGTGAATAACTTGATTGTATTGGTTTGTGATAGCCTTGTAATACTTTCTTGTTGATTTGATAAGTAAACATGTTAGGATGCTACGTGTGTTAGTATCTTGTGATGTTAGTGTAAAGGGTTTTCCATATTTGCGCTTAAAGTTGTTTGACTATCAGTAGTTATGTTGGTATTGTACTCCACCTTGACTTGTGTCGGAGGTTAGGCGCCTCCGTGCGGGGTAGACTCGGTGATGCAGGACCGTGATTCGAGAATACCTCATGCGGGTCCGAGGATCCATGCGGAACTACGGGAGTTCCGTGTTAGTTTACGGCCCTTGTGGTCATGCGGTCTTTGTGGCGTGCGGTGCGAGTCGGGGCGATGCCGGGAGTAGCTACCCTCGATGCGGGGTTATACCTCATGCGGGCCTATGAGGTTGGCCTATGAGGCTGCGGAGAAGTTCGAGGCTAAACGCGCACATTTGATCTGCGGGCGAGTGACGGCTTTCATCATGTGACGATGCAGAGATATCATGACACGATTTATGACCTTGTTGATGCTGGGTTTTAGTAGTCGGCTATGCCTTCGTACCCGTCTGATTTATTGTAACACAGGTGGGACCTGGTGTTCATGTGTGTTCCTTGGTGCTTTCATATCATAGACTGCCGGCAGTGAGGAATGTGTTCCACGGGCACGATTGATGTTGTGGGCGTCAGACCCATCGTTAAATTTGAGTGATGACTTGAGGGCGTGAGTCCCTGACTTGACATAACTGCTTATTTATTGTGAACTGTAGTTTGGTTATCATACATGTCTCCTGCTTTGTATAGACTACTATGATTTCATTCTGATTTATTTTCGATTTCACATACTTGGTACTGTTGTCGACCTCGCCCGGGCTGCGTTCATCCGCATGAGTAAAGGTACACCAGTCATTGATCCTCGCTCTTAGGGTCACAGTTCAGCGTTTGGGAAAGCTCCGTTTCTCCGGAGGCTTATCAGTGGTATAGTCCCCTGTTGTTGTAGGTATTTACATTCAGGGGTATGGCGGGGCCCTGTCCCGTCATTGTTGTCGTATCATTTCTTAGAGGTCTGTAGTACTGTTGTGGGCAGGGTTTGTAAAAAGGATTAAATTGTTCATGATGAAAAAAGTTGTTATTTATATATATGCCGTAAGGCAAGTTTTCCTCAGATTACTGTTTATACTTCATTTGTTTCATGTATGTGTTTTATGTTCCGCTGATTACTCTGATGTTGTATCACTAGGGTGCCCGGGGTAAGGCACCAGTCACGGGCCCCGGAACGGGTCGTGACAATAATAGTCTATATAAAGCAGGAGACATGTATGATAACCAACTACAGTTCACAACATAAAAGCAGTCATGTCAAGTCAGGGACTCACGCCCTCAAAGTCATCCTTCATGCCCGTGGAACTCCTTCGCCCGCCGTGATCTAGGTACAAATCATGTGATACGTATAACGGTCTCGGCCCATCTTATGGACCCAAGATAGAAACGTGTGGAATACATTCGGTTCATCCCGTGAACCGTAGTCGAGTGGAATACATTCGGATGAACCGTGGTCGAGTGAAATACATTCCGGATGAACCGTGGTCGAGTGAAATACATTCGGATGAACCGGTAGTCGAGTGAGATACATTCGGATGAACGGTAGTCGAGTGAAATACATTCCGGATGAACCGTAGTCGAGTGAAATACATTCGGATGAACCGTAGTCGAGTGAGATACATTCGGATGAGCCGTAGTCGAGTGAAATACATTCGGATGAACCGGTAGTCGAGTAGAACACGATACTTGCACAACAAGGCTATCACACGTAACATGGTCAAGTTTCATAACAACAAGCATAGGCAAGTTATACACAACTCAAGGTACTTTCATTTTGTGTCAAAGTCCGGATTTTAACCCTAAAGTACTACGTACGTTAAATTCCTTTTAAGAGATTCATTCCTTTTTTAAAAGTCACCCGATACCCGTAGTATATAAAAATGTGTGACTTATATCTTTTAAGTAAACCAAAACAACTTTCATACTTTCCTTTTTAAGACCAAATTAAGGCAATACCATGCCTTCCTTTTGGACCAAATTACTTCTCTTTTAAAAGTCAAGTTACCACATTAAAACAAATGATAAAACCCTTCTTTTGTTTTCATAAAGTCGTTATAACCAACTTCCCATAAAGCTGTTATAACACTTTATGTTTTAAACCATTTTAAGACAACACAATGCCTTTCTTTTCCCTAAACGTTCCAGTTTGCCTAATTTCAATTACGCAAGTCCCTTTTTAGAAAAGTTTCATAGTTCAATGTCTTAACCTCTTTTTAAAACAATAGAGTAACATATGCCATAGGTGAGTAGGTTAATCTTGTTCATAATCAATCTTATTAAGCAGCCATGATCTAGAAAATGTAATATCATTTTGTCTCATCTTAGCTTCTATGCAGATGGAGGTTTCTACTTGGTTTTAATAATACTTAATTATTCAATACATTTTCCTTTATTAACTGCGATGGTTTATTGATACACATTCTGATTTCCGAAATCAGTAAAACATTATTCCTTTTAAAAACCAAGTACTCATTACTCACGAATGAGGTTTCACACAAAATCCATATTAATTCATTTAAGTTAAGTCTCTTATCTTATAAGATCAAGTCTCTTAACTTTTGAAATTAATAAACCATTCATTTTACCACCCTTAAGACGTTATACCTAACTTCCCATAAAGCTAGTATAACACTTATGTTTTAAAACAACCAATACAGTTAACACATGTACGTCTACCGTACTACATAGCTCACACATATCATGCTAGAAAAGATAGGAAGAGGTTCACATACCTCGCGACGATTATCGACTAATAGCAAAACGCTCCAAGTAACTCGAACGTCGGCTACTCCTAAGCCAAGTAGATCTCGCCATACGTAGTACGTCAACCTCGAGCGGCCACACGGCGCCTATTACCATCCTAGATCTCAAGGTAGAATATTCTGAGAAAATTCGGAGACCTCCCCACACACATGCGGCGTAAATCTCATCCTCTAACGAGGCGGCTACCAAGCCAACCGAGCGGGGTTTGCATCTAACCGGACGTGTACAATTCTACTCACGATAATACTACACAAGTCTCATGTCTGATACCCTATGTAATTCTGATTGATTCACTTCTTAAAATTCAGCTTAAGTCGCAAGACATTGCGTAAGTATTATTCGAGCTTAAGTCAAAAGACATTGCCGCAACTATGTTCGATTCTATATATAGTATACTTAACTATATACTCTACAACATGTAATTTCCAATTACAACGAGAAGGTCAAGAATGTTTACCTCGATAAGCCCAAAATTATCCGAGTTTATATGTCGATCTGAGCAAGGTTTAGCTCTCTACTCGTGCGCTCAACCGCTCCAACCCTCTCCAACCAACCCTTAGAAGTTCTAACCAACTTCTACTTAACACTTCAACCGACTATGAAGGTTTTCCTTGGGTTTCATTTTTGTGGTGAGGAAGTATAATAGAATTTTATGGGCTTTTGTATAAAAGGGTAATTTGGAAAGTACTACAAGGTATATGGGCTAAAGTATTTAGGCATTATAAAAATACTATGAGAGTATTTCTATACAACAAAATTGGTATTATACGAAAACAACTAGGCTAGGGGTACCCACTAGCACCATGAGGAGGGGAGAACTCTCCGCGAGGGGAGGATGGTGTTGGACGAGAACACATATAAGAGAGGGGGAGGATTTTAACACTTAGAGATTTGTAGAATGGATGAAGAAGTCTTCAAAGGGGGGGGAGGGGGGTAGTTATAGGTCAAGCAAAGGCCAACCAATGGCCAAGATCATGCCAAGTGCAAGGCATGTGTAGGGTCAAGATCAAGCCAAGTGCACCTTATCCATCTACCACCAAAATATCCTACCAACTCCTTGACCAAACAATGGCCAATTCGTCCAACCCCTTTACCGCCCAAGTCCTTCCAATGAGAGGGTGACAAGTGTCGCCCTCTTGTTGGCCCAAAATGTTTCGTCTCTCGGAAAAATCCGCAAAAATTAAAAATGACATAGCCGGAATTTTCCCTACGAAAGCTGTGGAAACGTTTCGTCGAAAAACGACTCTAACCGGGTGTTGTGCACAAAGAATAATTCGGCCAAGCCTATTCTCAAGTTCAAATTTTTCTACGTACGTCCTTACGTACATACTCTGAAAATACGGGGTATAATAATTATTATAGGTATACAACTTTGTATAATTGGAAGAGTTGTACTATACAGGAAGCCATGGGGCTTTCAAAAGGATCAAAATACAAGAAAGTGAGTTAACTTGTCTTTCTACAGCATCTTCAGTTAAAGTTCTTTTTTTACTTCTCTATATTTACCCAAATTCATTCTTGAAATTTTAATTTGCAGGGAGGTCAAACCGTTCTTTTCCAAGAAGAGAGTGAAAGTTCTTGTGAAAGCCCTGCTGGAGCCAGTGTGAAAGCCCTAATGAGGAGAATAAATTATTTTTTTAGAATTCTCAATACTTGAAATTTAAACATACATCTACCATGCAATATTTTTCTTACCTATTAATTATTTTTACCTACAAACCTAAATTGTCACTATAATAGTTGTTATAAATACAAATTAAAAATTTTAAGCCGCCACTAGATATAGAATGCATCAAATTTTTGATCAAGTCTATGTTTCTTGACTTACTAGCTTCTCTATGCATCACACGTGCATCTCGTGTGTTGCTTAACAAAAAACCTTACGCCTCTCGTTGAAGTTTTGTTTTATAACATCATATTTGTTTAATAGGATACATGAAATTTTTCATCAAGCCTACGTTTGTTAACTTACTATATTTTGTATGCATTACACGTGCATCTCGTGCGCCCTAAATTATTTTTTCCTTTTATAACGATTTCTTATTCTCGTAACAAATATATATATAAAAGAAAATGTAAAAATAAAAGTTAATAAAAATTGCATCTCACTCTCTTTAAGAGAGTAAATCACGTGCCCCATGCCACATAAGTGTTATACCCCGTATTTCCAGAGTATGTACGTGAGGACGTACGTACAAAAGTTTAGCCTTAGTTAGGCACTTTGGACGAAATGTTTGTGCACAACTCACTTAAAGAATCGTTTTTCGACGAAACGTTTTACTAAACTCGCGTAGGGTAAATTACGGCTATGTCATTTCTAATTTTTGCGGATTTTTCCGAGAGACGAAACATTTTGGACCAACGGGAGGGTGACACTTGTCACCCTCAATGGGCAACAACATTGGGCCATGGTTGCACGTTTTTTGTGCCTTTGCACAAGTCAAGGAGTTGGTAGGATATTTGTGTAGTAGATGGATAAGGACACTTGGGTGAATCTCCACCCTACACTTGCCTTGCACTTGGCTTCATCTTGGCCATTGGTTGGCCATTGGTTGGCCTATAAATACTCCCCTAACTTGAAGGTTTTCTTCATCCACAAATCACTCTCCAAGTCTTGAAAATCCTTCCCCCTGTTGGAGTGTTTTCGCCCAACACTCCTCCCTCCTTGAAAGCCTTGGCGAAACACCTTCCCCTCTAGCCCTAGCGAAACACCCCCTTTGGTAGATAGTTGTCTTCCAAATACCCTAGCCCAATTCCCTTATAGTATTTTAGTAGAAGTTGTTGGGAACTTCTAAGGGTTCTTGGAGCTATCGGAGCGTACAAATTAGGAGCTAAACCTTGCTCAGGAGCGACTTTTAACTTGGATAATTTTGGGCTTATCGAGGTAAATACTCTTGTCCTTCTATTGTAATTGGATATTACATATAAGAATAGTTAAGACTTGAGTATAAGATATGAAAGAATATTAATGAATAGAATTGAATCATTATCACGATGAAGCGGGTATAAATGAAGAAGAATTGAACTGTACTTACATAGGACTGTTTTCACAGTAGACTTGAGTAGCTTACCGGGTAGGGAAGTGCTGCCCGATTTTCCGTAGAATAGAGGACCCTCTGCTTAGAACTGTTTACAGAGTAGTCTAGACGTTGATAGACGTGTCTGACTATTATAGGTTGATTCTCTGCGCGCGACATATTCAACTTGGCAGGTGGATTTCGCCGAGAAGGTATGTGATTCTTCCTATACTCTTGAGCATGATATTTTAAATATATATATAGTACGGTAGACGTACGAGTGTTAACTGAATAATAATTACGGCAATGTATTTTGACTTAAGCCTGAATAATACTTACGGCAATGTCTTGTGACTTAAGCCTGAATAATAAGGATCTTGAAGCATTTCAAAAAGAATACTGAATCATTTTTAACAGAAGAGAAATATTTGGTTTTTAAACAAAAAGCTTAAGAGTTATACTAGCTTTATGGGAAGTTAGGTATAACAACTTAAGAAAGATAAAAGGCTATTTACTTAATTGTTTATAAAAACCTTGTATTGATTGTAAGGTATAGTAAGATTGTTTGAAAAGTAGACATATTATGATGCTCGTGTGTTAGTGTCTTGTGATGTGGTGAAAGGGTCATTCTTGTTGTGCTTACGTTGCTAAGCGGTAAGTCAATTGTCTTGTTATTATATCACCTACCCCGACTTGTTATACAGGGCTTGCCACCTTGACGCGGGTCTATACGGCTATGCGGTCTGTGTGACTACGCGAGTGCGGGAATTCCGTGATTGATCATTCCGGTGTTTTAGCCCGACGGGGATGCCTATGCGATGCTGTGACTATGCGGTCTATTGAGACTATGCGGATGCGGAGTCCGGGAGAATGCGGGGTTAGCTACCCCGTCGAGGAATACCTCAATGCGGGTGCATGTGTGACTATGCGGTGCGGAAGTCGAGATTAGGCACGCATAATGATACTATGGGCGATTGGCCTTGCCCGATCATTCGCGGCCTAGAAAAGACACATTCTGATATACTATTATTATTCTTGTTTGTGATGTGGCACTATGTGCAATTGAACGGATTGTATTTGCAAATGGTTTTAAATGCTTTGATTTCATTTAAGTACTTTCTGATTTCACATACTTGGTACTGTTGTCTTGACCTCCTTGGGCAAATGCGTTCATGCCGCAGTAAGGGCAGCAGTGCTAGATCCACATCCTTAGGATCTCTTTGCTTTGGTGTCGTGAGCTCCATCTTCTAGGAGGCTCGACTTTTGGGTATGATCTCCTGTTGTTGTATATAGTTTTGTACATTCAGGGTATGGCGGGGCCCCGTCGCCATAGTTGTTTATATTCTTAGAGGTGCAGTAGTCCTATTATGCGGTTGGGATGTAGCGCAAAACTATGTTTATATATATATGCGAAAGGCAAGCTTTTCATCGGATAAAGCGTGTCTCATTTACAAGCTGTTTCATGTCTTGATTTTATATTCCGATTACTCGATGTATGACTACTTGGGTGCGGGTAAGGCACGATCACGCGGGCGAGGCGTCGTGACAAAAGTGGTATCGAGCGATTAATCCTCGGAAAGTGTCTCTGAGCCGTATCTAGTAAGTCTTGATTATCGGTGTGTTGTGCACTACACCAATAATCGTGAGGCTATAGGATATTTAGGATTGGTTTCCATTCTTCTCACTCGAGATCGTGCCTTAAAGCGTGTTATAAGTTGGACCTCTAACGTATTCCTTTTACATGCTGATTATGCCTCGCGTAAGGCAACCGGGCCCGAGAAGGGCAGCGTAGGGAGCCGCTAGTAGGACACCGAGAGTTACGAGGCTCGAGCCCGATCTATACAGAGGCGGCGAGTTCCATGACACCGCCGGCCCAAAGAGACCACGATGCCGCGCCTCCGTCCCACGGCTGGGGCGGAGGTTAAGTACAAGGAGATAGCCCGGCTATTGGCGGGATCGTGGCGACATGAGGACAGTGGATCACGGCGATTCGATTCCACCCCGATAGTACCGTGGTTCACCGAGGCGAATAGTTTGAGGCTACGAGATTTCACGAGTTGTAGCCCGCGAGTTTTACTGGTCGGCGGAGGATGATCCGCGGGAGTTCATCCATCGATTATAGAGGATTATGAGGTGATCGGGCGTCGGAGACCGAGTCCGTGATCTTGATTCGCGTCGGTGCGTGATACGCGATCGATTGGTTTGATCGTGGGAGTTATCGGGAGAGCACGCGTCCCGCCTACTTAGGATGAGTTCTCGGAGGCTTTCCTCACTCACTTCTTGCCTCGCGGATGAGGAGGCACGGGCGGCAATTTTTGTTCTTGAGGCGAGAGGGCCTTGCGATTAGGGAGTACAATGTCGAGTTCGATTCTTTGGCTCGATATGTCCCTGCATTGGTAGCGGATATGGAGGGCGGGTGCATCGCTACGTCACGGGCTAGATGATTATATGGCCGAGTCTTGTGCGGTGTGGCTCTTCACCCGAGCATGGATATTACCCGCATGCGGTATCACGACCGGTTCGGGGCGTGGTCGTGCCTTACCCGGCACCCAGTAGTCATACATCGAGTAATCGGCGGAATATAAAAACAAGACATGAAACGATTGTAAAATGAGATCTGATTTATCGATGAAAAGCTTGCCTTACGGCATATATATATATAAATAACCCAAGTTTTGCGATTACATCCCAACTGCATACTAGGACTCAGACCTCTGAGAAGTAAACAACTATGGCGGGACGGTGCGCCATACCACGAATGTACAAAACTATCTACAATACAGGGAGATCATACCAAAAAGTAGAGCCTCCGGAGAAGATGGAGCTCCTGACACCAATGCAAAGAGATCCTAAGGATGTGGATCTAGTACCTGCTTGCCCTTACCTGCGGCATGAACGCAGCCCCCCGAAGGAGGTCAGTACAATAGGTACTAAGTATGTGAAACTGTAAAGTACTTAAAATGAAATCAAAGTATTTAAAACCATTTGCAAATACAATCAGTTCAATTGCACATAGTGTCATATCACAAATAAGAACACTAATAGATATAATGTAACTGGTCTTTCCTAGGCGCGAATGATCGCGTGAGGCCAATCGCCCATAGTATCATTATGCGTGCCTAGTCTGGACTTCCCGATCGCATAGGTCACACATGCACGCGTGAGGTATTCCTCGCATCGGGGTAGCTAACCCCGGTACCTCCTGGACTCCGCGCGATCGCATAGTCTCAATAGACCGCATAGTCATCTGACCGCATAGGGCATCCCGCGTCAGCTAAAACACCGGAATGATCAATCCTGGAGCTCCGCGACTCCGCATAGTCTCCAGAACCGTATAGCCGTATAGACCCGCATCAAGGTGGCAAGCCCTCGGTATAACCGATCGAGGGTAGGTGATATAACAATGATAACCGACTTACCCTCAGCAACGTAAGCACAACAAGAATGTCCCCTTCACAACATCACAAGACACTAACACACATAGCATCATGGTATGTCTATTTATCAAACAATCTTACTACACCTTACGAATACAAGGTTTTTATAAGCAATTAAATGCAGATTCTTTTATCATTCTTAAGGGTTATACCTAACTTCCCATAAAGCTAGTATAACTCTTAGCTTTTGTTTAAAACCAACTGTTTCTTTTGTTAAAAGCGATTGATATTCTTTTGAAATGCTTCAAGATCTGTTATTATTCGGGCTTAAGTCAAGAGACATTGCGTAGTTATTATTCAGCTTAAGTCAAAAGACATTGCCGTAGTTATTATTCGATTAACACGTATGCGTCTCTACCGTACTATATATATATGTTAAAATATCATGCTTAGGAAGAATCACATACCTTCCGTGAAAACCACCGCCAAGTTGAATATGTCGCGCAGAGAATCAACCTATAATAGTCGAACACGTCTATCAACGTCTAGACTACTGCATGATTCTAAGCGAGGGTCCTTTATTCTACGGAAAATCGGGCGACTTCACTGCGGTGAGCTACTCAAGTCTCATGTGAAAGCGATCCTAAGTAAGTATAGTTCAATTATTCTTCTTTTAACCCTTCTTTGTGATAATTGTTCAATTCTATTCGTGATATCCTTCAAGTATTTAATACTTATTTCTATACTTCTACGATGTATTCTCTAATTACAAAAGAAGGACAAGTTTATTTACCTCGATAAGCCCAATAATATCCTAGATTTAAGTCGATCAGAGCGAGGCTTAGCTCACTAAGTTATGCGCTCAGATAGCTCGAGAAACCTTAGAAGTTCTTCACAACTTCTACTAAGTACTAAGGGATTTGGGCTAGGGTATTTTGGGCATTATAACAATACTAGAGGCAACTTTTCTACCAAGGGAGGGGTAGATTTCGGCTAGGCTAGGGGGTAGCCTCGGCTAAGCTTCACAAGGGGTGTGTTGGGCGAAAGGCTCGAGGGAGGAGAGGATTTTAGTCTTGGAAAGTTTGTTTGTGTATGAAGAACTCTTCATCACAAGAGAGGTATTTATAGGTCAAGGGATGGCCAACCAATGGCCAAGATTATGCCAAGTGCAAGGCAAGTGTAAGGCGAGATTTGGGCAAGTGTACCTGTGACTTGCACACAAAATATCCTACCAACTCCAAGACAAAATAAGCCACTCCATTCGGCCATATTGACGCCTCACGTCCACCAATTGGAGGAGACAAGTGTCGCCCTCCCGTTGGCCCAAAGTGTTTCGTCTCTCGGAAAAATCCGCAAAAATTAGAAATGGCATAGCGGAATTTATCATACGCGAGTTGTGTAAAGCGTTTCGTCGAACGATTACATCACGACCGGTCGGGCCGTGGATCGTGCCTTACCGGGCACCTAGCGATACAACATCGAGAAAACCGCGAAAATAAAAACTTTAAACATGAAATGAGAGACATGATAAATAAGCAGCCAGCAAAGCGATTTGCCTTGGTATATATACATAAAACCCGAGCAGTTATCCTTTTACAAACCACGCTTACAAAGATTCTGCACCTTAAGATATACAACAACTATGACGGGGCGGGGCCGCCATACCACGAATGTACAAGAACCTCTGACTCAGGGAAACATACCAAAAGATAAGCCTCGGAGAAACGGAGCTTCCCAAACGGCCCGAGATCCTAAGGCGAGGATCCACGGCCGATGTACCTCTACTGCGGCATGACGCGGCCACGAAGGAGGTCGATCAGTGGTACCAAGTATGTGAAGCGTAAATCTGCAGTTAAATCATATGATCTATATAAAGCGGGAGACATGTATGATAACCAAAATCTGATGCATGACATAAGCGATCAAGTCGTGGACTCACGCCTCAAAGTCACCACTCAAATATAACTATGGGTCTCACGCCCACGCATCCATCATGTTCGCATCATGGCCACATGCCCGGAATCTTGCGCCGGTGTAGACATGTCCATGATGCAACAATAATAACAAGGCGCGTGGCCAAATGCCGGAATCGCCTCGGTGTAGGCATGCCCGTGTAACCTCAATCAACAATATCTCGGGTGGTCAACCTGCGCGTAGCCACATGCCCCGGAATCTTGCCTCGGTGTAGACCGTCCATGTTGCGATAATAACCATATCTGGGTAATCAACGACGCGTGGCGCGTGCCCCGGAATCTGCGACGGTGTAGACATGTCCATGTGACATCAACAACAAGCGATAATCAAAATGGAAACATACGTGGAATTCTCCATCATCGCCGACGCCGTCGAGTAAGTTCTCAACAAGTCAACCGACCTCTATCGAGACGCGGTAACACGAAATACCACACTTGCACAACAAAGGCTATCATCACAACGTAGGCAAGTTTCACAACAACAAGCATAGGCAAGTTTCACAACAACAAACATAGGCAAGTTTCACAACAACAAGCATAGGCAAGTTTCACCTGACTCAAAATACTTTCATTTTATGCCAAAGTCCGGGTTTTTAACCCCAAGGTACTACATACGTTAAGTTCTTTTAAAGAGATCCATTACTTTTATAAAAGTCACGATACGTAGTATTAGAATGACCAACCCACATTCCTTTTCAAAATCAAGTAACAACATTCTTTTCCTAAGTTCGGTTTGCCTAGTTTGATTACTCAAGCTTCTCCTTTTCAAATGGTTTCATAGTTCCCAAACTTAATCACTGATTCCTTTTTAGAACAATTGAGTAATATATGTCTCACGTGAGAGTAGGTTATTCTTGTTTACAACATTCTTATTACTGACCATGATCTAGAAAATGTAATATCATTTTGTCTCATCTTAGTTTCTATGCGGATGGAGGTTTCTACTGGTTTTAATACGATACATCATTATTCAATACATTTTCCTTTATTAACGCTGCGATGGTCCGTCGATACACATTCGATTTAGAAATCGGTAAAACATTATCCCTTTAAATAAAACCAAGTACTCATTACTCACGAATGAGGTTTCACACAAACATTCACATTAAACAAATAAGTTAAGTCTCTTATCTTATAAGATCAAGTCTCTTAACTTCTAACATCAAGAAACCATTTTCTTTACCACTCTTAAGACATTATACCTAACTCCCGTAAAGCTAGTATAACTCTTTTTTTTTAAAACCTTTAAAACCAAGTGTTACTCTCCTTCAAAGCGATTTATAAATCTTTTGAAATACATCAAGTTCTTTATTATAACTTAGCGATTATAATTCACATCGATTTAAAACCACAAAGTATTTTCTTACCTACATAAAGTTATTATAACGACTCATAAAGCCGTTATAACACTTTATGTTTAAGAACAATCAAACACGATTAACACGTATGCGTCACCGTACTACATAGTTCACACATATCATGCTAGAAGAGATAGGAAGAGGTTCACATACCTCGCGACGATTTATCGACAATAAGCAAAATGCTCCAAGTACTACAACGCACTAGCCCTTTCCCACTCGAGTAGAATACACTACTCTTAGTACTTTCACCTATAAATGTCACAAACGTCTAGTAACCCCAAAACACAAGTTTCTATCTTCTACAGAAAATTAAAGACTCCCACATGGCAGCGTAAATCTCCTCCTCTAACGAGGCTGCTACCAAGCCAACCAGGGGTTTACACGTCTAACGGGCGTGTACAATTCTACTGATAATACTACACAAGTCTCTGCAATCTGATCCTATGTAAATCTGATTGATTCGGTTCTTTAATCTTCAGGCTTAAGTCAAAAGACATTGCAGAATACTAAGTATAGGTCCATATATCGTATACTTCAACTATATATTCTAACAAACATGTAATTTCCAATTACAATAGAGGACAAGATAATTACCTCGATAAGCCCAAAATTATCCAAGTTATAATGTCGATCTTGAGCAAGGTTTAGCTCTACTCCGTGCGCTCCATCCGCTCCAAACGCCCAGAAGTTCTAACCAACTTACTCATATCTTGACCAACTATGAAGATTTCCTTAGGGTTTGGTTTGAGACTAAAAGGACAAAAGGTAGTATTTAGGACTCTACGTATAGAGGTATCTTTGGAATACTACAAGGTACAAGGCTAAGGTATTTTGGGCATTATAACAATACTAGGAGAAGTATTTCAATACCACGAGGAGGGTATTATAAGAAAACAACTAGGCTAGGGGTACCCAGCTAGCACCACAAAGGGGAAGGGAACCCTCGGCCAAGGCCACACCGAAAATGGGGAGGAGGAAGGCTCTCGGCTAAGAGCTCACAAAGGGGAGGAGAGGGTTTCAAGACTTGGAAGTTTTGGAATGGATGAAGTCTTCACACTTGGGGTATTTATAGCAAAACCAAAGGCCAACCAGGGCGAGATCCTTCCAAGTGTATAGCAAGTGTAAGGGCAAGATTAAGCCAAGTGCACCTAAACCCTACTCCTTAAAACCCTCAAATATCTACACAATATCTACCACAACTTGCCCTCCATCGGCCAGTGCGCCCACTTGCCTCGTTGTGAGGTGACACACGCCACCCTCCCGTTGGTCCAAAAGGTTTCGTCTCTCGGAAAAATCCGCAAAAATACAAAACGACATAGCGGAATTTTCCGCCCAAGTTATGTAAAGCGTTTCGTCGAAAACGACTCTAGCAGGGTGTTGTGCACAAATGTCATTCGGCGAGCCACAGGCGGGGTGACACGTGTCACCCTCCTATTGGCCCTCAAAACATCTTAGAAAAAAAATCCACAATGGCCAAAATCTCGAAAACAAAGTGGGCCCATAAATCAGTAAATTTCTCCGTGGGCCCACGTGACCATTCAGAAAATAAAATTCCATAATTCTAATATAATCTAAGAAGCCCAAATTCCAAATCTGGGAACGATTCCCTTCAACGAACATTTTCCTTACAAAACCGGAAACTTTTTCCGTGGAAGAATCACCTCTTTCTTCCTTTCCAATTTTTTGTGCTCTCGTAAATGCGTCGTCCTCGCATACATACCACGAGAATACGGGTATAACATTCTCCTCGCTAGAAACATTGCGTCGAATGTTCCTTCTCAAGACGGATATCGATGAAGTTCCTCTAACAAGTTGTCAACGCCACGGCAGCGCGAAATAACACACGTTATCTTCCTTCGCCTCGTCGTGCCGCTTCTCGAACACTTGAACTCTCGAAGACGTACCAAACTTCGTCATTACTCCGTTCCCAAAAATCTGCGAGTCACTACCTCCAACTTGGTCATCTTACTAACCTCAAACTTCCTTAAGGCCATTCCGGCCTTTACGAACCGCTCAGTCGAACGCGTCCACGAACTCATACGATGATCATACAAACTTGGGCCTAGCATCCTCGTGACCCTACCACTGGCGGGACCACGAACTGACCCCACCTTAATCCGGACTCACGGGTTGACCGTATCACGTCCTCAACCCGACCAGCAATCGCGTCAAGCCTGCGTTCCCGACGGAACAATCACGCTAAATCACATCATAACGCTACTACTTCCATCTCACACTAACCAGATTTTTAAATCACACTATAGCACAAAGCTATCCGAACATAACACTTAACACATCATTAACATCAACACATACAAGTATCTACGAGGTTAAGGATATACGAAACTAGGCGGTTCGAGGCCGCTAAATCGGAACTTCCACCGCGACCTCTCGTGGCCCGCTGCTCTAGTAGTCAGTGCTATCCTACCAGCGCTACCGCAGTGGACGGTCTCTCGTCATATGGCCTGTTGGCGCAAGAATAACAAGCTCCTTGGTACTACGACACTCCCGAAATGCGGTCTACCATCGACCACAGAGGTAGGGTGACGCGTCCGCCAACACCTACTTCCCCGAAACACGAACCTCGAGCCACGACCGCTCACGAAGGCGGAGGACCACTGCATGCGGCGGGGTACAAAACTAGTCTTCTTGGCCAGGCGGTCCGCCTCGAAAGTCGCCAAAAGACCACGATGTCACGGCCTCTTACGCGATCCAGTCATTACGCCGACCTCTCCGTGCCTCACATCCCAGTGCATGAGCCTGCATGCGGGCAATGTCCATGCCCGGCTGAAGAGCTACACCCGAACAAGCCTCTGTCAAGTAATCATCTAATCCGGTGACGTAGCGGTGCACTCTATCCTCCATGGTTGCCACTAAAGCGGGGACATACCGAGCCAACGAGTCAAACTCCACGTTGTACTCTCGAATGCGCCCTGCGTCTCAGCATCATAAATCTGTCGGCCCGTGCCCTCCTCATCTGCGGAGGCAAGAAGTGAGTGAGGAATGCCTCTGAGAACTCGTCCCATACTGCTGGAAGCGCATTCTCTCCCCGGGAAAGCTCCCATGAATCAAACCAATCGACTGCGGTATCACGCAGCCGATGCGAACCAAAGGTCACAGACTCGGTCTCTGAAGCCTTGATCACCCGCATGATCCGCTGTAACTGCCGGATGAACTCCTGCGGATCATCCTCAGGCCTCGACCCATAAAACTCTGGCGGGCTACAACTCAGAAAGTCCCGTAGCCTCAAACTATCTGCTCTCGGGTGCACCACAGGTCTCTTTGAGCAGGCTGCGCATCGGCTGTCCTCATATTCGCCACAACCACGGCCAATAATCGAGCCATCTCCTTGTGACCCATCTCCCTGCTCGGTGTGGGGTGGAGGCTCAGTCTTGTAGTCTCATCGCCACGGCCGACTCTAAACCCTTGGTCTTTGGCGGCGTCAGGCTTCGCCGTCGGAAGCTGCTTAATCTTGGCCGACTGCGCCTCGTACTCCTCTGTATCTCACTAGCGGCACCCTCGGTGCCTTGCCCTCCCAGGCTCTGGTTGCCGCTTGCGGAGGCATAATCGGTAAAAATGAGATACGTCGGAGGGTCCAACTTACAACACGACTCTAAGGCACGATCTCGGAATGAGAAGAATGGAAACCAATCCTAAATGTCTGCGACCTCACGATTATAGATGTGGTGCAACACATCGATAATCAAGACTACTAGACACGATGCATAGACACTTTCCGAGGATTAATCGCTTCGATACCACTTTTGTCACGACCGAATCGGGCGTGATCGTGCCTACCGGGCACCCTAGCGATACAACATCAGAGAAAACCAGCGGAAATAAAAACTTTAAACATGAAATGAGAGACATGATAAATAAACAGGCCAACAAAAACAGTTGCCTTCAGTATATACATAAAACCCGAACAGTTTAATCCTTTTACAAACCACCTTAGCGATACTACAAGACCTCTAAGATATACAACAACTATGACGGGACGGGGCCGCCATACCACAGATGTACAAGAACCTACAACTCGGGAAACACATACCAAAAGATAAGCCTCGGAAAGCGGAGCTTCCCAGCTTGGCGAGATCCTAAGAGCGAGGATCCACGGCCGATGTACCTCTACTGCGGCATGAACGGCCACAGAAGAGTCGATCTAACAGTTGCAGTATGTGGCGTAAATCTGCGATTAAATCATAACGATCTATATAAAGCGAGACATGTATGATAACCAAAATCTGACGCAACATAAGCGATCAAGTCGAGGACTCACGCCTCAAAGTCACCACTCAAATATAACTATGGGTCTCACGCCCACGTGCATCATGTTCGCATCATGGCCACATGCCCCGGAATCTTGCATCGGTGTAGACATGTCCATGATGCAATAATAACAAGCGCGTGGCGCGTACCGGAATCGCCTCGGTGTAGACATGCCCATGTAACCTCAATCAACAATATCTTTGGGTGGTCAACCTGCCGCGTAGCCACATGCCGGAATCGCCTCGGTGTAGACACGTCCATGTTGCGATAATAACCATATCTGGGTAATCAACGGCCGCGTGGCGCGTGCCGGAATCTTGCGTCGGTGTAGACATGTCCATGTGACATCAACAACAAGACGATAATCAAAATGGAAACATACGTGGAATTCTCCATCACCGCCAAGACGTCCAAGTAAGTTCTCGACAAGTCAAGGCCTCTATCGAGAGCGGTAACCGAAATACCACACTGCACAACAAAGGCTATCATCACAAGCATAGGCAAGTTTCTGACAACAAGCATAGGCAAGTTTCACAACAACAAGCATAGGCAAGTTTCACACAACTCAAAGTACTTTCATTTTATGCCAAAGTCGGGTTTTTAACCCCAGTACTACATACGTTAAGTTCTTTTAAAGAGATCCATTACTTTTATAAAAGTCACCCGATACGTAGTATTAGAATGACCAACCCACATTCCTTTTCAAAATCAAGTAACAATATTCTTTTCCTAAGTTCCAGTTTGCCTAGTTTCAATTACTCAAGCTTCTCCTTTTCAAATGGTTTCATAGTTCCCAAACTTAATCACTTGATTCCTTTTTAGAAAAATTGAGTAATATATGTCTCACGTGAGAGTAGGTTATTCTTGTTTACAACATTCTTATTACAGCAGCCATGATCTAGAAAATGTAATATCATTTTGTCTCATCTTAGTTTCTATGCAGATGGAGGTTTCTACTGGTTTTAATACGATACATCATTATTCAATACATTTTCCTTTATTAACGCTGCAGTGGTCCGTCGATACACATTCTGATTTCCGAAATCAGTAAAACAATATCCCTTTAAATAAAACCAAGTACTCATTACTCACGAATGAGGTTTCACACAAACATTCACATTAAACAAATAAGTTAAGTCTCTTATCTTATAAGATCAAGTCTCTTAACTTCTAACATCAGTAAACCATTTTCTTTACCACTCTTAAGACATTATACCTAACTCCCCATAAAGCTAGTATAACTCTTTTTTTTTTAAAACCTTTAAAACCAAGTGTTACTCTCCCTTCAAAACGATTTATAAATCTTTTGAAATACATCAAGTTCTTTATTATAACTTAGCGATTATAATTCACATCGATTTAAAACCACAAAGTATTTTCTTACCTACATAAAGTTATAACCGACTCCCATAAAGCCGTTATAACACTTTATGTTTAAGAACAATCAAACACGATTAACACGTACGCGTCACCGTACTACATAGTTCACACATATCATGCTAGAAGAGATAGGAAGAGGTTCACATACCTCGCGACGATTTATCGACAATAAGCAAAATGCTCCAAGTACTACAACCTTGCTAGCCCTTTCCACTCCCGAGTAGAATACGCTACTCTTAGTACTTTCACCTATAAAGGTCACAAACGTCTATTAACCCCAAAACACAAGTTTCTATCTTCTGAGAAAATTCGGCACTCTCCGCAGCGTAAATCTCCTCTAACGAGGCTACCAAGCCAACCCGGGTTTACACGCCTAACCGGGCGTGTACAATTCTACTCAATAATATTACACAAGTCTCTGCAATACAGTCCATGTAAATCTGATTCGATTCGGTTCTTTATTCTTCAGCTTAAGTCAAAAGACATCACGAATACTAAGTATAGTTCCATATATAGTATACTTCAACTATATATTCTAACAAACATGTAATTTCCAATTACAATAGAGGACAAGATAATTACCTCGATAAGCCCAAAATTATCCAAGTTATAATGTCGATCTGAGCAAGGTTTAGCTCCTACTCAGTGCGCTCAATCCGCTCCAAACAACCCTTAGAAGTTCTAACTAACTTACTCAAATACTTCAACCAACTATGAAGATTTCCTTAGGGTTTGGTTTGAGACTAAAAAGGACAAAAGGTAGTATTTAGGACTCTACGTATAGAGGTATCTTTGGAATACTACAAGGTACAAGGCTAAGGTATTTTGGGCATTATAACAATACTAGGAGAAGTATTTCAATACCACGAGGAGGGTATTATACGAAAACAACTAGGCTAGTGGGTACCCACGCTAGCACCACAAAGGGGAAGGGAACCCCGGCCAAAGGCCACACGAAAAGGGGGAGGGGGAAGGCTCTCGGCTAAGAGCTCACAAAGGGGGAGGAGAGGGTTTCAAGACTTGGAAGTTTTTGGAATGGATGAAGTCTTCACACTTAGGGGGGGTATTTATAGCAAAACCAAAGGCCAACCAAGGGCCAAGATCCTTCCAAGTGTATAGCAAGTGTAAGGGCAAGATTAAGCCAAGTGCACCCTAAACCCTACTCCTTAAAACCCTCACAAATATCTACACAAATATCTACCACAACTTGCCCCTCCAATCGGCCAAGTGCCGCCCCACTTGCCTCCATTGTGAGGGTGACACATGTCACCCTCCCGTTGGTCCAAAAGGTTTCGTCTCTCGGAAAAATCCGCAAAAATACAAAACGACATAGCCGGAATTTTCCCTTCGCAAGTTATGTAAAACGTTTCGTCGAAAAACGACTCTAACCGGGTGTTGTGCACAAATGTCATTCGGCCCGAGCCACTGGCGGGGTGACACGTGTCACCCTCCTATTGGCCCTCAAAAACGTCTTCCGAGAAAAAAATCCACAATGGCCAAAATCTCGAAAACAAAGTGGGCCCCACAAAACCGTAAATTTCTCCCGTGGGCCCCACGTGACCATTTCCGAAAATAAAATTCCATAATTCTAATATAATCTAAGAAGCCCAAATTCCAAATCTGGGAACCCAATTCCCTTCAACGAACATTTTTCCTTACAAAAACCGGAAACTTTTTCCGTGGAAGAATCACCTCTTTCTTCCTTTCCAATTTTTTGTCGTGCTCTCGTACGTACGTCCTCGCATACATACCCTGAGAATACGGGGTATAACAGATTCTTTTAGCGAGTTGTGCCCAAAAAAACGTCTTGTGCCTAAACTTTAAGGCTAGACTTTTCGTGACGTCGTCTCACGTCATACACGGAAATCTGAGGTATAACATTCTCCCCCCCTTAGAAACATTCGTCCCGAATGTTCCTTCCCAAGACAGATAACAATAAGGTTCCTCATAACTTAAATTTTTTTGCAAATGCCACACACGGCCACAAAACAACACTTAGGCATAAACGATAATGAAGATTTACAAGTAGGAAAGTGAATTACCTGGAGGTGTGGGGAATAGGTGAGGGTAATTCTGCCTCATGTCCTCCTCAGCTTCCCACGTCATCTCCTCCCTGAGCTCGTTCCGCCACAATACTTTGACGGAAGCCACGTCCTTGGTCCACAGACGCCTAACCTGACGATCGACTATCGCTATGGTAATCTCCTCATACGATAACCCCTCGGTCACCTGGACATCGTCAATCGGGTGTACCCTAGATGGATCCCCGATACATCTCTCAAAGATAGAAACATGAAACACGGATGCCGCCTCCGGATCGGACGGCAGATCCAACTCATAGGCAACCTTGCCTACCTGCGGACAATGCGAAACGGCCTAATGTACCTTGGTGCGTTTCTTCTTCCGAATCTCATCACACCGCCATGGGTGACACTAGGAAAACCCAATCATGAACCTCGAACTCCGGATGCCGACGATGATGCGTGATATGACTTCGTTGACTCGGTAGCGGCAACTCTCTCTGGATAAGCTTCACCTTATCCATCGCTGCGCATCAAATCTGGTCCCACTAATCGCACTCGCCCACATCGAACCAACCTATAGGCGATCTGCACTTCCTCCCATACAAGGCCTCATAAGGCGCCATCGAATCTGGAGTGGTAGCTATTATTGTATGCAAACTCAATTAGAGGCAAATGATCCTCGGCTACCACGAAGTCAATAACACAGCTCGCGACATATCCTCGAAGTGCGGATAGTGCGCTCTGCTGTCGTCATGCGTCAGGATGGAATGCGAGACTCGAGCTCACTGCGTCCTAAACCCTTTCGGAAAGACCTCCGAAGTTAGCGAAATGGCCGGCTCCTGCATGCGATATGATCGAAATAGGGACTCCATGCGATCGGCGATCTCTCGGATGTAAAGTCTGGCATAATCCTCAGCCGAAAAGGTCGTCCTAACGGGAAGAAAGTGGGCTGATTTTGTCAGCCTGTCGACGATAACCCATATAGAATCATGTCTCCTCTGAGTGCGAGGTAATCCTATAATGAAGTCCATGTTGATCACCTCCCACTTCCAGGTCGGGATCTCTAAATGCATAACAAACCACCGGGCCTCTGGTGCTCTACCTTCACTGCGACAACACGGGCACCGAGCTACGAACTCGCAACGTCCTCTTCAAGCCATCCCACCAATACAAAGATCTAAGGTCGTGGTACATCTTGGTGACCACGGATGGATAAATGTAGCGCTTTGTGTGCTTCCCAAGAACTCTGCGAAGTCACGAAACATCCGGAACACACAACCTGCCCTCAAACCTTAGCACCCATGGTGCTACCTCAAAGGACCCTTCCTCACGAAGAGCCGTATCACGATAACGTGCCAAAGCGGATCCTCGAGCTGTTTCCTCTTCACCTCGCCGACGATGGAAGACTCGGCAACCTCACGAACTCGAACCCTCGCTATCGGAATCAATCAAGCGGACACCAAGGCTCGCTAAGCGATGCAAATCACGAACCATGTCCTCCTCTCTAGCTGCACATCGATAGGCTCCCATCGACCTACGACTAAGAGCATACGCCACAACATTGGCTTTCCGGGTGGTACGGGATATCGACATCGTAATCCTTAAGCAACTCTAACCACCGCGTCTCATCGTAAGTTCACTCCTGCGGTGAAGATATCTGGAGGCTCTTGTGGTGCGTATAAATATCCACATGAACCCGTACAAATAGTGCCTCGGATCTTGGCGTGAATCACCGCGACTCCAATCATGGGTGGGGTAGTTCCTCGTGTTTCTTGGTGTCGGGATCATACGCTATAACCTTGCCTGCTGATCAATACACATCCCAACCCGATGTCTGACGCATCACAATATACGACATAACCGTCTGGACCCTCTAGAAGAGTAAGAACGGGGGAGGTCGTCAGTCTCTCCTTAGAATCGAAACCACGCTCACAAGCATCGATCCATCAAACTTAGCCGCCACGAGTCACCTAGTCAATGGTGCGAAGATAGAAGCAAACTTCTATGAACGCCGATAATAACTCGAGGCCCGAGCTGCGAACCTGCGCCGGAGTAGTAGGTCTAGGCCAAGTCTGATCGCCTCGATCTTGGCGTATCCACTCGAATGCCATCAGCCCGACAATATGCCCAAGAAAAGCCACGAAGTTAACCAAAACTCACATTTGGAAAACTTGGCGTATAATCGCTGGTCACGAAGCTATCGGCAAGATCGCCAAATGCTCGCGTGCTCTGCTCTGGCGAGAATAAACCAAGATATCATCGATGAACACTATCACAAGCGTGTCCAAAATGGTTTGAACACTCGGTTCATCAAATCCATGAATACTGCGGAGCATTGGTCAATCCAAAAGACATGACTCACGAACTCATAATGCGTCTGGGTCGGAATGCGATCTAGGGACATCCGTCTCTCTGACTCGCACCTGATGATAGCCCGATCGCAGATCAATCTTGGAGAAACATCTCGCGCCCTGCAACTGGTCGAACAAATCATCAATCACAGGAAGGGTATACGTTCTTAATGGTCACCTTGTTCACCGTCGTAATCAACACACGCGCGGCGTCCGTCCTTCTTCACGCGAACAATCGGCGCCCCTGGGAGAAACACTAGGTCTGATGAAGCCCTTCTCCAGCAAATCTCTCAGTTGGTCCTTCAACTCTCTCAACTCGGCAGGTGCCATTCTGTATGGCGGAATGGAAATAGACCGATTGTCTGGCATCACATCTATACAAAACTCGATCTCCCTCTCAGGAGGGATACCCGGGAGGTCGTCTGGAAACACGTCTGGGAACTCTCTGACTACTGGAACTGACTGAAAATCAGGTATCGTAGCCTCAGTATCAAACACCCGAACGAGATGGTAGATGTACCCGCCGCACCATCTTCCCAGCCTCGAGGTAGGAAATAAACCTACCACGCCGGCGTCTGATGTTCCCTCCACTCGACAACCGGCTCGCCGAAGCTGGAACCGCACTACTCTCTCCTGCAGTCACGTGGGCGTAGCAAGCTAGCCAATCCATACCCATGATCACGTCGAAATCGGTCATATCCAACTCGATCAAGTCGGCTAGTGCGACGTAAATGGTCCTTGACAAGCCCTATATACCGCCGAGCTACCACCGAATCACCATCTGGCGTAGCTACCTCGAAAGGGTCTATGGACTCGTGCTCTATCCCTATTCTACTAGCAACAAGGGGAGATATATGGGGCGAGTAGAACCGGATCTATCAAGGCATACACATCAATATCGGAGGCCGATAAGGTACTGTGGCGACATCGGTGAGGCCTCACGTCTGTCGGTGGACAAGGCATAAATGTGGTTACGAGGATGCTAGAAGCGGGACCGCGCCACGACCTGCCGCGACCTGGCGGCCCATGAGTACCTTGCCCTCGGCGAGTGGCTGTCGAGGATGAAGAAGCAGCCCGACCTGCGGTGACTCCTACCATCGTAGCCTCTGCTCGGACAGACTCGCCAAAATGACCTGCGGCCACAGTGTAGCAAGCTCCGGAGTAATCGCAACCTGAATGGAACTCGCCACAGCGGACACCGAGCGGACCTCGATCGGTTAGCACCGCGCTACTGGAAATCCGAAGTCACGGGGCACGACCGCCCGAATACTCTGGCTGAACTGACAATGATGTGGGAGTGCTCTGAGCTGGCTGGGGTGCAAATCTAGACTGCTGCTGAGGCCGTCCACCCCGAGAACTACCAAAAGAACCGGCCGTCCTGGCCTTCTTCTGATGCTGATATCTATCGACTCGTCGGTCTCTGCGCTCGCCGCGTCAGTGCATGAGCTGCGTGCGGGTAATGTCCATACCGGTGAAACACCCGCACAAGACTCGGCCATATAATCATCTAGCCCGGTGACGTAGCGGTGCACCCTATCCTCCATATCTGCTACCAACGCTGGGACGTATCGAGCCAAAGAATCGAACTCGACATTGTACTCCCTAACTGTGCGTCCTCGCTGTCTCAGCAGTAAAAATCTGTCAGCCCGCGCCCTCCTCATCTGTGGAGGCAAGAAGTGAGTAAGAAAGGCCTCCGAGAACTCGTCCCAAGTAGCTGGGGATGCGTGCTCTCCCCGGGATAACTCCCACGAATCAAACCAATCGACTGCGGTATCACGCAGCCGATGCGAACCAAAGATCACGGACTCGGTCTCCGACGCCCTGATCACTCTCATAATCCTCTGTAGCTGACGGATGAACTCCTGCGGATCATCCTCTGGCCTCGACCCGTAAAACTCTGGCGGGCTCTGACTCAGAAATCTCGTAGCCTCAAACTCTCGGCCTCGGGTGAACCACGAATGCACGATTGGGTGGAAGCTGGCTGCTGCGTCGGCTGTCCTCATGTTCGCCACGATCGACCAATAGTGGGCCATCTCCTTGTACCTAACTCCTCCGCCCAGTGTGGACGGGAGGTGCGTCTTGTGGTCTCTGTTGGGGCCGGCGGTGTCATGGAACTCGCCGTCTCGGGTATAGACTGGGCCTGAGCCCTCGTAACTCTCGGTGTCCTACTAGCAGCTCCCTCGGCTGCCTTACCCTTCTGGACCCGGGTCGCCTTACGTGGAGGCATAATCATTCTGAGAAAGGAATACGTTAGAGGTCCAACTTATAACACGACTTTAAGGCACGATCTCGAGTGAGAAGAATGGAAACCAATCTAAATATCCTATAGCCTCACGATTATTGGTGTGGTGCACAACACACCGATAATCAAGACTTACTAGATACGGTGCAGTAGACACTTTCCGAGGATTAATCGCTCGGTACCACTTTTGTCACGACCGTTCGGGGCGTGATCGTGTCTTACCCGCACCCAGTAGTCATACATCGAGTAATCGGAATATAAAAACAAGACATGAAACGATTGTAAAATGAGACACGCTTTATCTGATGAAAAGCTTGCCTTACGGCATATATTTATAAATAACCCAAGTTTTGCAGTTACATCCCAACTGTACACTAGGACTACAGACCTCTAAGGAAGTAAACAACTATGGCGGGACAGGGCCTCGCCATACCCTGAATGTACAAAACTATCTACAATACAGGGGAGATCATACAAAAGTAGAGCCTCGGAGAAGATGGAGTTCTGACACCAATGCAAAGAGATCCTAAGAATGTGGATCTAGCACCGCTTGCCCTACCTGCGGCATGAACGGCCCGAAGGAGGTCGATAACAGTACTAAGTATGTGAAACTGTAAAGTACTTAAAATGAAATCAAAGTATTTAAAACCATTTGCAAATACAATCAGTTCAATTGCACATAGTGTCATATCACAAACAAAAACACTAATAGATATAATGTAACTGGTCTTTCCTAGGCCGCGAATGATCGCAGCAAGGCCAATCGCCCGTAGTATCATTATGCGTGCCTAGTCTGGACTTCCGCGATCGCATAGGTCACACGCGAACCGCGTGAGGTATTCCTCGCGTCGGGGTAGCTAACCCGGTACCCTCGGACTCGCATCCGCATAGTCTCAATAGACCGCATAGTCATACAGACCGCATAGGGCATCCCCCGCATCAGGCTAAAACACCCGGAATGATCAATCCTGGAGCTCCGCGACTCGTATAGTCTCACGAACCGCATAGGCCGTATAGACCCGCATCAAGGGTGGCAAGCCGTCGGTATAACCAGTCGAGGGGGTAGGTGATTTAACAACAGTACAACTGACTTACCGTCTAGCAACGTAAGCACAACAAGAATGTCCCCTTTCACAATCTTACTACACCTACGAGAATCTGAGGTTTTTATAAGCAATTAAATAGCGATTCTTTTTATCATTCTTAAGGGGTTATACCTAACTTCCCATAAAGCTAGTATAACTCTTAAGCTTTTGTTTAAAAACCAAGCTGTTTCTTTCTGTTAAAAGCGATTGATATTCTTTTGAAATGCTTCAAGATCTGTTATTATTAGGGCTTAAGTCAAGAGACATTGCCGTAGTTATTATTCGGGCTTAAGTCAAAAGACATTGCCGTAGTTATTATTCGATTAACACGTATGCGTCTACCGTACTATATATATATATGTTAAAATATCATGCTTAGGAAGAATCACATACCTTCCGTGAAAACCACCGCCAAGTTGAATATGTCGCGCAGAGAATCAACCTATAATAGTCGACACGTCTATCAACGTCTAGACTACTCATGCTTGATTCTAGCGGAGGGTCCTTTATTCTACGGAAAATCGGGCAGCACTTCCCTACGGTGAGCTACTCAAGTCTCTGTGAAAGCAGTCCTAAGTAAGTATAGTTCAATTATTCTTCTTTTAACCCTTCTGCTGTGATAATTGATTCAATTCTATTCTGTGATATCCTTCTAAGTATTTAATACTTATTTCTATACTTCTACAGTATGTATTCTCTAATTACAAAAGAAGGAAAAGTTTATTTACCTCGATAAGCCCAATAATATCCTAGATTTAAGTCGATCCGGAGCAAGGCTTAGCTCCTAAGTTGTACACTCCGATAGCTCCAAGGAAACCTTAGAAGTTCTTCACAACTTCTACTAAGTACTAAGGGATTTGGGCTAGGGTATTTTGGGCATTATAACAATACTAGAAGGCAACTTTTCTACCAAGGGAGGGGTAGATTTGGCCAGGCTAGGGGGTAGCCTCGGCTAAGCTTCACAAAGGGGGTGTGTTGGACGAAAAGGCTCGAGGAGGAGAGGAGAGGATTTTAGACTTGGAAAGTTTGTTTGTGGATGAAGAACTCTTCATCACAAGAGAGGTATTTATAGGTCAAGGGATGGCCAACCAATGGCCAAGATTATGCCAAGTGCAAGGCAAGTGTAAGGCCAAGATTTGGGCAAGTGTACCTAGCCAACTTGCACACAAAATATCCTACCAACTCCAAGACAAAATAAGCCACTCCATTCGGCCATATTGACGCCTCACGTCCACCAATTAGAGGGTGACAAGTGTCGCCCTCCCGTTGGCCCAAAGTGTTTCGTCTCTCGGAAAAATCCGCAAAAATTAGAAATGGCATAGCCGGAATTTATCCTACGCGAGTTGTGTAAAACGTTTCGTCGGAAAACGATTCTTTTAGCGAGTTGTGCCCAAAAAAACGTCTTGTGCCTAAACTTTAAGGCTAGACTTTCGTACGTACGTCCTCACGTACATACCCTGGAAATACGGGGTATAACACAGGCTCATGCACTGGGATGCGAGGAGCGTAGAGACCGCCGGGTCGACAGATATCAGCGTCAGAAGAAGGCCAAGACGACCGGATTTTTTGGTAGTTCTCGGGGAGGACGGCCTCAGCAGACGTCTAAGTTTGCACCACAGCCAGCTCAGAGCACTCCTACATCATTTTCGGTACAGCCATAGCATTCGGGGGCAGGTCAGGGCCCGGGACTTGGACTTCGGGGTAGCAAGGGTGCTAACCGATCGAGTCCGCTCGGTGTGTCCGTTGTGGTAGATTCCATTCGAGTGTAGTACTACTTGAGTTTGCTATACTTGTGGCGGCGAGTTCATTTGTGAGAACTGTCAGGCAAGCGTGGCGGTGGTAGGCTCGGCCTACATGGTGCATTCGGTTCATCATCTCCTACTGATTACTCGCCGGGCGAGGGTAATCATGGGCGGCAGTCGCGGCAGAGGTCGTGGCGCGGGTCCGAGTTCTAGCGGTGCTCAGAAGCGCATTTATGCCTTGTCGGTAGCGGGACGGGAGGCCTCACCTGATGTCGTCACAGGTACCTTATCAGTCTCCGATTATGATGTGTATGCCTTTATAGATCCGGGTTCTACTCTGTCCTATATATCTCCCCTTGTTGCTAGTAGGATAGGGATAGAGCCTGAGTCCATAGACCCTTTCGAGGTAGCTACGCCAGTGGGTGATTCGGTGGTAGCTTGGCGGGTATATAGAGCTTGTCCAGTGATTTTATGCAGTCGTCAGACCCTAGCAGACTTGATAGAGCTGGACATGACTGATTTCGACGTGATCATGGGCATGGATTGGCTAGCTTCTTGCTATGCCAATGTAGACTGCAGGGAGAGAGTGATACGGTTCCAGTTTCCTGGGGAGCCGGTTATTGAGTGGGAGGGGAACACTATATCGCCGAAGGGTAGGTTTATTTCCTACCTCAAGGCTAGGAAGATGGTGCAGAAAGGGTACATCTACCATCTCGTTCGGGTGTTTGATACTGAGGCTGCGGTGCAGTTTTTGATCGATTCGGTGAGTCGAGAGTTCCCGCACGTGTTTCAGACGACCTCGGTATCCCTCCCGAGAGGAGATAGAGTTTTGTATTGATGTCTGCGGACACGGCCTATTTCCATTCCGCCATACAGAATGACACCTGCCGAGTTGAGAGAGTTGAAGGACCAGCTGAGAGATTTGCTGGAGAAGGGCTTCATCAGACCTAGTGTTTCTCCCTGAGGAGCGCCGGTATTGTTCGTGAAGAAGAAGGATGGGACGCTGCGCATGTGTGTTGATTACAGGTAGTTGAACAAGGTAACCATTAAAGCAGATACCCTTCCTGTGATTGATGATTTGTTCGACCATCCGCGAGTGCGAGATGTTTCTCAAGATTGATCTGCGATCGGGCTATCATCAGTACAAGTCGAGAGGTGGATGTCCACACAGAATTGCATTAGGACGTGCGGGCATTATGAGTTCATGGTCATGTCTTTTGGGTTGACCAATGCTCCGGCGGTATTCATGGATTTGATGAACCGAGTGTTCAAACCATTTTTGGACACGTTTGTGAAAGTGTTCATCGATGATATCTTGGTTTATTCGCTCGCCAGCGGGGAGCATGCGGAGCATTTGAGGCTGTCTTGTGATTCTCCAGACCAGCGATTATACGCCAAGTTTTCCAAATGTGAGTTTTGGTTAGCCGGTGGCTTTTCTTGGGCATATTGCCGGGCCGATGGTATTCGGTGGATACGGCCAAGATCGGCGATCGGGACTTGGCCTAGACCTCTTACTCCGACAGGTGCGCGACTTCGGGCCTTGCAGTTACTATCGCGGTTCGTGGAGAAGTTTGCTTCTATCTCCGCACCATTGACTTGGTGACTCGGAAGCGGCTAAGTTTTAGTGGTGATGCTTGTGGCGGGGTTTCCGATTCTTGAAGGAGGCGCGACCGCCCGTTCTTACTCTTCCGGAGGTCGACGGCTATGTCGTGTATTGTGATCGTCGGGCATCGGGTTGGGATGTGTGTTGATGCGTGAGGCAAGGTTATAGCGTCGCATCGGCGACTTAAGAAGCATGAGAGGAACTACCCACCCATGATTTGGAGTTGGCGGTGATTCACGCCTTGAAGATGCGGAGGCACTATTTGTATGGGGTTCGTGTGGATATTTATACGGACCACAAGAACCTCGGTATATCTTCGGCGGAGGAGTGAACTTACGGCGAGACGGTGGTTAGAGTTGCTTAAGGATTATGGCGTCGATATCCCGTACCACGGGGAAGGCGATGTTGTGGCAGATGCCCTTAGTCGTAGGTCGATGGGTAGCCCATCAGATGTGCAGCCAGAGAGGAGGGGCATGGTTCGCGATTTGCATCAGTTAGCGAGCCTTGGTGTCCGTTTGATTGATTCTGGTAGCAGGGGGGTTCGAGTTCGAGAGGTTGTCGAGTCTTCCATCGTCGTCGAGGTGAAGAGCGGATTTGAGGATCCGGTTTTGATTCGGTATCGTGATACGACTCTTCGTGAGGCAAGGGTCCACGAGGTAGCACGATGGGGTGCTAAGGTTTGAGGCAGTTGTGTGTTCGGATGTTTGAGGACTTGGCAGCAGATTCTAGGGAAGCACACGGTAGCGGCGTTACTCTATCCATCCAGTCGACCAAGATGTACCACAACCTTAGATCGTGTATTGGTGGGATGGCGAAGAGGACGTTGCGAGTTCGTAGCTCGGTGCCCGTGTTGTCGGCGGTGAAGGTAGAGCACCGAGGCACGGTGGTTTGTTGCGACGATAGAGATCCCGACACGGAAGTGGGAGGTGATCAACATGGACTTTATCACGGGATTACCTCGCTCGGAGGAGGCATGATTCTATTTGGGTTATCGTCGGCAGTGTTAAATCAGCCCACTTTCTTCCGTCGAGGATGACTTTTCGGCTAAGGATTATGCGGACTTTACATCAGAGATCGTCGATGCATGGAGTCCCTATTTCGATCATATCGCATGCAGGAGCCCGGTTCTGGCTAACTTCCGGAGGTCTTTCGAGAAGGTTTTAGGGGCCAGTGAGCACGATCGCATTCCATCCGCAGACGAGCCAGGCGGTGGCGACTATCCGACTCTTGAGGATATCTGCGAGCTTTGTGTTATTGACTTCGAGGGTGTGGGAGGATCATTTGCCTCTAGTTGAGTTTGCATATAATAATAGCTACCACTCCAGATTCGGATGGCGCCTTATGAGGCCTTGTATGGGAGGAAGTGCGATTCGCGATAGGATGGTTTGATGTGGGCGAGTGCGATTAGTGGGACGATTTGGTGCAGCGATGGATAAGGTGAAGCTTATCCGAGAGGTTCTTGGCTTCGACAGTCGGCAGAAGTCATATCACGGATCATCGTCGTCGGCCGAGTTCGAGGTTGATGATTGGGTTTTCTGAAGGTGTCACCCATGAAGGGTGTGATGAGATTCGGGAAGAAAGAAACTCGGCCCAGTACATTGGGCGTATCAGTTGTCGCGAGGTAGGCAAGGTTGCCTATGAGTTGGATCTTCCGTCGATCCGGAGGCGTGCATCCGGTGTTTCATGTTTCTATCTTTGAGAGATGTATCGGGGATCCATCTAGAGTGCATCCGATTGACGATGTCCAGGTGACCGAGGGGTTATCGTATGAGGAGATTCCCATAGCGATAATCGATCGTTAGGTTAGGCGTCTGCGGACCAAGGACGTGGCTTAGTCAAAGTTACGTGGCGGAACGAGCTCGAGGAGGAGATGGCGTGGGAAGGCGAGGAGGACATGAGGCGAAGTATCCTCACTTATTCCCACCTCCGTGTAACTTACTTTCCTATTCTGGTTTTTAATTATCGTATTTGCTTAAGTGTTATATTGTGGCCATGTGTGGCAACACCGCTGTTAAGTTGTGAGGTACTTTATCGTTAACTGTCTTGGGAAGGAACATTCGGGACGAATGTTTCTAAGGAGGGGAGAATGTTATACCCCGTATTTCCAGAGTATGTACGTGAGGACGTACGTACAAAAGTTTAGCCTTAGTTAGGCACTTTGGACGAAATGTTTGTGCACAACTCACTTAAAGAATCGTTTTTCGACGAAACGTTTTGATAACTCGCGTAGGGTAAATTACGGCTATGTCATTTCTAATTTTTGCGGATTTTTCCGAGAGACGAAACATTTTGGACCAACGGGAGGGTGACACTTGTCACCCTCAATGGACGGCAACATTGGGCCAAGGTTGCACATTTTTTGTGCCTTTGCACAAGTCAAGGAGTTGGTAGGATATTTGTGTAGTAGATGGATAAGGACACTTGGGTGAATCTCCACCCTACACTTGCCTTGCACTTGGCTTCATCTTGGCCATTGGTTGGCCTATAAATACTCCCCTAACTTGAAGGTTTTCTTCATCCACAAATCACTCTCCAAGTCTTGAAAATCCTTCCCCCTCTCTTGAAGTGTTTTCATCCAACACTCCCCCCTCCCCTTGAGAAAGCCTTGGCCGAAACACCTTCCCCTCTAGCCCTAGCGAAACACCCCCTTTGGTAGATAGTTGTCTTCCAAATACCTAGCCAATTCCACTTATAGTATTTTAGTAGAAGTTGTTGGGAACTTCTAAGGGTTCTTGGAGCTATCGGAGCGTACAAATTAGGAGCTAAACCTTGCTCAGGAGCGACTTTTAACTTGGATAATTTTGGGCTTATCGAGGTAAATACTCTTGTCCTTCTATTGTAATTGGATATTACATATAAGAATAGTTAAGACTTGAGTATAAGATATGAAATAATATCAATGAATAGAATTGAACTGTTATCACAGTAGAAGGGTATAAAAGAAGAATAATTGAACTGTACTTACATAGGAATTTGTTTTCACGATGAACTTGAGTAGCTTACAGGGTAGGAAGTCTGCCCGATTTTCCGTAGAATAGAGGACCCTCGCTTATAATTTGTTACTGAGAATAGTCTGAGCGTTGATAGACGTATTGACTATTATAAATGATTCTCTGCGCGACATATTCGACTTGGCGGTGGATTTCGCGAGAAGGTATGTGATTCTTCCTATACTCTTGAGCATGATATTTTAAATATATATATAGATGCGGTAGACGTGCAGTGTTAATCGAATAATAATTACGGCAATGTCTTTTGACTTAAGCCTTAATAATACTTACGGCAATGTCTTGTGACTTAAGCCTGAATAATAAGGATCTTGAAGCATTTCAAAAGAATACCGAATCATTTTTAACAGAAGAGAAATATTTGGTTTTAAACAAAATGCTTAAGAGTTATACTAGCTTTATGTGAAGTTATGTAAAACAACTTAATAAAGATAAAAGGCTATTTACTTAATTGTTTATAAAAACCTTGTATTGATTTACGTAGTCTGATAAGATTGTTTGAAAAGTAGACATATTATGATGCTACGTGTGTTAGTGTCCTATGATGTGGTGAAAGGGGTCATTCTTGTTGTGCTTACGTTGCTAAGCGGTAAGTCGATTATCTTGTTATTATATCACCTACCCCCGACTTGTTATACAGGGCTTGCCACCGCGATGCGTGTTTATACGGCTATGCGGTCTGTGTGACTATGCGAGCTGCGGGAGTTCCGAGATTGATCATTCGGGTGTTTTAGCGTCACGGGGATGCCCTATGCGGTGCGTGTGACTACGCGGTCTATTGAGATTATGCGGTGCGGAGTCGAGAAGAATGCCGGGTTAGCTACCCCGTCGCGAGAATACCTCAATGCGAATGCATTGTGACCTATGCGATGCGGAAGTCGAGATTAGGCGCATAATGATACTATGGGCGATTGGCCTTGCTTCGATCATTCGCGGCCTAGAAAAGACCTGTTACAGTTTACCTATTATTATTCTTGTTTGTGATGTGGCACTATGTGCAATTGAACTGATTGTATTTGCAAATGGTTTTAAATGCTTTGATTTCATTTAAGTACTTTACAGTTTCACATACTTGGTACCTGTTGTACTGACCTCCTTGAAGTGCGTTCATGCCGCAGTAAGCAAGCGAGTTCTAGATCCACATCCTTAGGATCTCTTTGCTTTGGTGTCGGGAGCTCCATCTTCTCCGGAGGCTCGACTTTTGGGTATGATCTCTGTTGTTGTATATAGTTTTGTACATTCAGGGTATGGCGGGGCCCTGTCCCGCCATAGTTGTTTATCTTCTTAGAGGTCTGTAGTCCTATTGTACAATTGGGATGTAACTGCAAAACTATGTTTATATATATATGCCGAAAGGCGACATTTTCTCACATAAAACTGTGTCTCATTTTACAACTGTTTCATGTCTTGATTTTATATTCCGCTGATTACTCTGATGTATGACTACTTGGGTGCCCGGGTAAGGCACTAGTCACGGGCCCCGGAACGGGTCGTGACAATAAGTTTGGTAACATCAGTCCCGGCTCCGACAAATATTGTATTGTACATAGTTCTGATCCTAAATCCGCTACTGATTTGACACTACCGGTGAAGGTAGCAGTATCGAACTCGTTCACGAAGCTGGGAAGTTGCATCACACTTGTTGATATCAATGATGCTAAGCTATCTTGGTTTGATTCAATGAAAGCTTCATCTCCTGAGCATCACACCTCCATTCCTCCTCTTTCAGATGACTTGACTTCTTGGATGGTAAACTAAACAAGAATAATAATAAAAAGTAAAGGGAAAAACTTTGAGGGAGTTATACAATTGGAGTATCATAATACACAGAGAATAATGACCACCACATACATGTACAAATATTTATATGAATAATTGCAAACGTTCATATTTTGGATTTTCCCTCTAATTGTGTAAGAGTTAATTTGTCATATGATCACTCAACTACGGTATGTTAAAGAAAATTGGAATCAAGGAAAAATGTGACTTTATGAGATATCATATATTACGTAGTTGAGTGAACATCTGAGAAATCAACTCAATTCTGTAATGACATAATTGATTGCACCATTGTGGGATAAATAAGACTGAAAAGAGAAAATGGGTGTTTTCAGATGCAACATCCATCAACACTACATATGTTTGATCAGATAATAATTACTTCAAAGGCAAAGCAAATTGTGATATTTTTAGACAATGATGAGACTCTTTCACCCTTTGTTGAAGACCCTGATCAAACTTTCATGTCTGATGATGTATGTTTTCATATTTATCAACTTTACTACTTCTCCTTGAAAAAAATCATCATTTTCATTAATTATTCCGTCCCACTTGTTTTATATATATCAGAGAGAGCAACACTAAGAAAGTTTGCTAGATACTTCCCTACTGCAATAGTGAGTGGGAGGTGCAGAGACAAGGTAAACATTTTTCATTTTTCCTTTCCATTTATGAAATGGTCTTCTTTTTTTATAAGATTTTTTTTGGTTATTGTATTATTATAGGTATACAGCTTTGTATAATTGGAAGAGTTGTACTATACTTGAAGCCATGGAATGGATATAATAGGGCCTTCAAAAGGATCAAAATACAAGAAAGTAAGTTAATTTCTCTTTCTACAACATCTTCAATTAAAGTTCTTTTTTTACTTCTCTATATTTACCCAAATTCATTCTTGAAATTTTAATTTGCAGGGAGGTCAAGTTGTTCTTTTCAAAGCAGAGAGTTAAAGTTCTTGTGAAAGCCCTTCTGGAGCCAGTGGTGAAGTCGGGAATCCTAATGAGGGAATAATTTTTTTTTTTTACAATTCTCAATACTTGAAATTTAAACATACATCTACCATGCAATATTTTTCTTACCTATTAATTATTTTTACCTACAAACCTAAATTGTCACTATAATAATTGTTATAAATACAAATTAAAATTTTTGAGCTGCCACTAGATATAGAATGCATGAAATTTTTCATCAAGTATATGTTTCTTGACTTATTAGCTTCTCTGTGCATCTCGTGTGTTGCTTATCAAAAATCTTACGTCTCTCGTTGATGTTTTGTTTTATAACATCATATTTGTTTAATAGGATACATGAAATATTTCATCAAGCCTATGTTTCTTAACTTACTAGATTTTGTATGCATTACACGTGCATCTCGTGCGCCCTAAATTAATTTATCCTTTTATAATATTTTTATAACGATTTCCTATTCTTGTATATATATATATATATATATATATATATATATATATATATATATATATATAAAAGAAAATGTAAAAATAAAAGTTAAAAAAATTGCAGTTCACTCTCTATAAGAGAGTAAATCACACGCCCCATGCCACATAAGTTTGGTAACATCAGTCCCGACTCCGACAAATATAGTATTGTTCATAGTTCTTATCCTAAATTCGCTACTGAGTTGACACTACCGGTGAAGGTAGCAGTATCGAACTCGTTCACGAAGCCGGGGAGTTGCATCACACTTGTTGAAATCAATGATGCTAAGTTGTCTTGGTTTGATTCAATGAAAGCTTCCTCTCCTTATCATCACAACTCCACTCCTCCTCTTTCAGATGACTTGACTTCTTGGATGGTAAACTAAACAAGAATAATAATAAAAAGTAAAGGAAAAAACTTTCAGGGAGTTATACAATTGGAGTATCATAATACACAGAGAATAATGACCACCACATATATGTACAAATATTTATATGAATAATTGCAAACGTTCATATTTTGGATTTTCTCTCTAATTGTGTAAGAGTTAATTTGTCATATGATCACTCAACTACGGTATGTTAAAGAAAATTGGAATCAAGAAAAAATGTGACTTTATGAGATATAATATATATTACGTAGTTGAGTGACCATCTGAGAAATTAACTCAATTGTGTAATGACATATCTCATTGCATCATTGTGAGATAAATAAGACTGAAAAGAGATATGGGCGTTTTCAGATGCAACATCCATCAGCACTAGATATGTTTGACCAGATAATAAGTGCTTCAAAGGCAAAGCAAATTGTGATATTTTTATACTATGACGGCACTCTTTCACCCATTGTTGAAGTCCCTGATCAAGCTTTCATGACTGATGATGTATGTTTTCATATTTATCAACTTTACTACTTCTCCTTGAAGAAAAATCATCATTTTCATTAATTATTCTATCCCACTTGTTTTGCATATATCTGAGAGTGAAACACTGAGAAAGTTTCTTAGATACTTCCCTACGACAATATTGAGTGGGAGGGGCCGAGACAAGGTAAACATTTTTCATTTTTCCTTTCCATTTTATGAAATGGTCTTGTTCTTTTTTTATAATAATTTTTTTGGTGATTGTATTATTATAGGTAGGGGTGTACACCGGTCCAAAACCGGACCGGACCGCAACCGGAATCCTGTTTTTTTCGGACCAATGACCGGACCGGAATATTCCGGTCCGGTCCCGGTCTGGATCGAAAAATTCTGGTCCGGTCCGGGTTTTGGACCGGTTGGACATGTTTTTTTTTTAAATGCAATTTTTAATCCTAATATGTTATATTACTAATTTTACATTATCAATGCTTTTTTACAAAACTAATTTTACTATTTTACATTATCTATGCGTCTTTACAAAACTAATTTTACTAATTTACATTATCATTGCTAATAAATGAATTAAAAGATCAAAACTTTAACATTGTATAATTGTCTAGACTCTAAATTGGAATAGAGTTATAAGTTGAAATGAATAAATTTTAAAATAAAGAGGCATTACCTTAGGAGTCAAAGAACTCCGAAATGGATCTAGATGACGACCACCCGCACTAAAAGCAGATTCTGATGCAACGGTGGATAATGGGATGGCTAGTATGTCACGTGCCATGCGTGAAAGAATCGTATAACGATGTCCATTACTACTCCACCAAGATAATGCGTCCATTTCTTCTTCCTCCGCCCCTAGTTGTTCATTTATATACCTATCCAACTCACTAATCACATATCCACTTGACCCCTTTAATCTGTTTGCTCTATCTTTTAAATTTTTCATGTATTCGTCACACCCTTCTATATTTCCATCAAATCAATTGACATAGGATCTACATTTAGCACACTTGGAGGACAAACAAGAAGAATACAACAATCTATATTCATCAAATAATTTGTAAGTGAACTCCTTCACTTAATTGCAAAGTTTCATTCCCTTTTCTTTTCCATATATATCGGTTAGAGTTAATTAAAAAACTAACAACTTAGAGTGAGGATCGAGAATAGAGGCAACATAAATAAACATATTCATTTTCTCCACATTCCCCCAATATTTGTCAAACCTTTTTCTCATTGCAATTGTCATATTTTGGAAATCCGAATCCAAACTTTTTTGCCATTTATTCAACATGTCATACATTATGGCAATCTCAAATAAATCTTTATTACTTGTCACATAAAGTAAACCAGAGATACGACGAGTCAAAGTATAAAATTCCTTCAAAAAGTGAACCAACCTCTCTACTTTTTTCCAATCATCGCATTGAGGAGGCCTTTCATTGTCCTTCAAATCCACTCCACATGGAAGAGATATCCCACTAAAAACATGCTGAAATTTCAAAGTCGTATCCAACATGGTGTATGTTGAGTTCCAACGAGTGGGGACGTCAAAAGACAACAAACATTTGCTCTCTATATTAGTTTTTTGCACAAGTTCTTTGAACCTAACTATTTTTGCGGGTGAATTCTTAACATACTTCACAGCATTTCTTACTCTATCAATGCACACACCATGCTCTTTAATGTCGTCCCACACAATAAGATTGATGATATGAGCAATGCATCTAATATGAATATATTTGTCATCACTAATGCAACCATTTCTTTGAACCATTCTTCTTAAGTGTGCACATGCAACATCATTAGAGCTTGCATTATCAACTGTGACGGTAAATAATTTATCCTCAATGCCCCAATATTCTAAGCACACCTCAACTGCTTTTCCAATGGCCTCACCTTTATGACTAGATATTGGACAAAAATTAATTATCTTTTTATTTAATTCCAATCATTATCAATGAAGTGAGCCGTGAGACACATATAGTTAATCCTTTGAATTGATGTCTAAGTATCAGTGGTATTACACCCCGTAAGTCCAGGACATGTAAAAGAGAATATACGAAAGGAAGAATTGTTTTTCCGACGGAAAATGTTCCGAACGTCGGAATGGAAAAATGTTAGTTGTTGAGAATTGGATTCTCAAAATGTATTATTTGAAGAGTATGGAACCTATTAGCATTATGGAAATTTATTTTTACGGATTTGGTCACGTGGGGCCCACCCAAGGAATTTTACATTTTTGTGGGGCCCACGAGTGTTACGGAATTTTATGGACGAATGTGAGGGCGACACGTGGCACCCCCACTTAAGTTCTTGGTCGAATTAGAGGAGGGGTAATATGGTCATTTACCATCTTGGAAGATAAGTCTTCAAGCTTGATATATTTGACCAAAGTCAACTTGTCCACATGGGCTTAATCCTTGTGAAATTCATCCTAGCCTCACGTTTGTTGATATCTAAGCCCTCCATTGTGTTATAAGTATACTACTAGTAGCAAGACAAGGTCTTGAAGACTTAGAAAAAATATCACACATTCTTGTTCTTGTAGCTTAGCTCTCGGGTTCACTACCATTTCCACATGAAAAATTTGTAGTTTTGATCCATTAGCCACAATACTTAAACCCAATGTCCCTAAGGGTATTATAAGGTTATCTCAATAGAAAGATTTCGTAAAAACGGAGTTTTCGTATTAGTCGCAAGGCGGAAACTAAAGGAGTTCTTCAACTTTGAAGTTGGAACTTGAAGGTGGGTTCTTCATAGGCCTCTAAGGAGTGCTTGGATCGGATTGGAACCTAAGGAAAGGAGCTAAGAATGGCTAAGGCGTGAATTTGAATCTTGGAAATTTTAAGGGCTTGGTAAGGTATAAATTTTGTCGTTTTAGCAATTAAGTTTACTTATTGATTGTAGCTATGGATATTAGCAAGCATGAGTTATATATTATATAGTTGGATTAGTGTATTGGCTATTGGAACCCTAATCCGAAAACTAGCATGTTTAGCCTTAAGATTGGAATTCAAGTCGATTATTAGTTTAAGTCGTCACATGTTGTAAAAAGAAGGAAATTGTAGTTATTGAAGTTGTTTATGACTATATAACATGTTTGACCTTAGAACTTGGAATTTGAAAAGGGTTGGAAAAGACTTTGAATTGTGGTTATGTTGTTAGCCGAGAATGGCTTGATTATGGAATTAGTTGGTGTTAATTGTGGGGTGGAATTTTACACGTATTGTAAGGCGTGTAATCCCCTTTTTTTTTGGTTGTTGTTTGGAGCCTTAAATGTGGCGTGTTGGTTATTGTATTCGGCCTTGAAAAAGGTGGCAAAGTGAGTAGAAACAAAGGAAGTGCTGCCCGATTTTCCGTAGAATTAGAGGCCGTATACTTAGTATTATTCTACGTTAGAGACTAGAAGTTGATAGTCTTGTTGTGACCATTATAGGTTGACACTTCTCGTCACGGCGTATTCAGCACGTGGATTTAGCGAAAAGGTATGTGAACTATCTCCTCTTCTAGCATGATTCCTTAAGATAAAGAAAGTAAGTTCTACTCCTTAAATGATTCATTCCTTGGTTGTACTTGGATTGCCTAATATAGAATTTGTTCTATGTACTTCCTTGATTGTACTTTGATGTTTAAATTGTAAGTTGTATAATCCATTGCCTTAGTGAAGTTGGATTCTTAAAAGTGAAAGTATTTTACTTAAAGTACATAGAGTCTTGAAAAGGAAGTGGTTTCCAAATCTTTCGGCTAGTGCCTTAGTTCCAAAAACCTAAAGGTCATTATAATGACTTTAGGGGGAGTCAAAGGAGTGATTTACTTACTTGTTTTAAAAGAGGAGAAATGACATGATTTAAGAGAAGTAACTTGTTTTAAAGGTGTGAGTTACTTGAGGTTTAAAAGTAGAAGAAACTTGTTTTCTATATATTAAGAGACTCGAAGTATTTTGAAAGTTAAGAGACTCGATTTGAAAGTTTGTAATACTTGGTTTTAAGTATAAGTCTCTTAGTTATAAAAAGAATGAAATTGTCTAAAACCATAAAGGGTTATAACGGCTTTATGGGAAGTTGGTTATAACGGCTTTATGGAAGGTTTAGAAAGTTGTCTATTTTGATTAAAGGGCATAAGTTGCCTAGATTGTGAAAATTTGAAGTTACTTGATTTCAAGCCTTGAAATGAGTTTTCTAAACGTGTAGTAACTTACTTTGAAAAATAGACATGCATTGATACTACGGGTGTTAGTATCTTGGGGTTTTACATAAAAAAGAGACTTTTGAAAAGAATGTACGTACGTAGTACTTTGGCCTGTTTAATTGAGAATAATTCTATGTGATGTCTTGATTAGTACTTTGGCTTGATAAATTGAGAATTTGTCTAAGTGTGCCTTGATTAGTACTTTGGCTTGATAAATTGAGAATTTGTCTAAGAGTGCCTTGATAAGTACTTTGGCTTGATTAATTGAGAATTAGTCTAAGTGCGCCTTGATAAGTACTTTGGCTTGTTAAATGATAATTATTCTATTTGTGCCGTGATAAGTACTTTGGCTTGTTAAATGAGAATTATTCTATTTGTGCCCTGATAAGTACTTTGGCTTGTTAAATGAGAATTATTCTATTTGTGCCCTGATAAGTACTTTGGCTTGTTAAATGAGAATTATTCTATTTTTTCCATGATAAGTACTTTGGCTTTTAAATGTATAATTTTTCTATTTGTGCCCTTATAAGTATTTTGGCTTTTTAATTGATATTTATTCTATGTATGCCTTTATACGTACTTTGGCTTGTTAATTGAGAATTATCCCATGTGTGCCTTGATAAGTACTTTGGCCTGATTAGTTGAGAATTGCCTATGTGTGCTGGTGATAGCCTTTGAGTGCAAGTATTATGTTTTATTACGTTGCCGCGACTCTCGGTTGGAGGGTCGACTGTCTTGTTGTAAGTACTTGGAGCGTCGAAGCGGTGATGTGGGATTCCACGGGTATGCTTCCGTTATTTGTAGTACTTGGGTTAAATTCGGATTTTTATAGAAGACATGGTAGTGCTTACATTTGTTTGACGGTCGAGATAGGGTAAGAGTATGAGTGAGGGGTAAACCCCCAAGATGCTATACCACCTTCTCCAGGGTAAGAGTATAAGTGAGGGGTAAACCCCCAAGACATTATACCCCCTGCTTGTTTTGTTTGATGGTCGGTTGAGATAGGGTAAGTGTATAAGTGAGGGTAAACCCCAAGATGCTTTACCACCTTCTCGGGGTAAGAGTATAAGTGAGGGTAAACCCCAAGATGCTATACCACCGCTACCACCTTCTCGAGGTAAGAGTATAAGTGAGGGTAAACCCCAAGACGCTATACCACCGGTGGGACTTAGTGTTCATGTATGCCTATTGGTGTATTATTATATCATGGATCGGCGGTGAGGAAGGATTCCACGGAAATGATTGATATTATGGCGTGAGACCCATGGTTAAATTTAGAAATGACTTGAGGCATGCGTCCCGACTTGTTATGATCGCTTATGTATTGTATCGTAGGTTGGCTATCATACATGTCTCTGTTTTGTTAGATCATTATGATTTCATTACGATATTCTTATCGTTCACATACTTGGTACATTCTTCAGATCGACCTCCTAGGGCTGCGTTCATGCCGCAAGTTTAGGTACGTGATTTGGTGATTAGGCAGTGTAGGACCATTCTCGAGTTTTGGATAGCTCCTTGATTCGGGAGTTTATCTTGTTGGTATAAGTTCTTTCAAGATGTGCTTTATCTACAGTTATGGGTACGACGGGGCCTTGTCCCGTCATAGTTTAGTATAACTCTTAGAGGTCTGTATTCATATGTGGGATTGGACTCATGTACGGTGTAGTGTCTTTGTCATGTATATTATATGGCAGCCTGGTCGGCTTTGTCGTTGCACGTACGATTGGTTTTATAAGAAAAATAAAAGGTGTTATTTAATTTCCGCAGTTTACTTAGTTGTTAAGGTAGAGGTGCCTGTAGGGCACCACCACGCCCGGTTCGGGGTATGACAGAGTGGTATCAGAGCAGTCAGTCCTCGGAATGTCTACAAACCGTGTCTAGTAGAGTCTTGATTATCGATGTGTTGCGCGCCACACCCATAAACAGGAGGCTACATGACATTTAGGAGTTGGTTTCTATTCTTCTCACTCTAAAATCGTGCCACAGAAATTTGTGTTAGTAAGATAATTCCTCTCGACGTAATTTTGTGTTCTGATTATGCCTCGAGGGCAACAGCCGCCCAGAAGGGCAAATGAGTAGCAGGAGCTACTAGTCAGACTCAGAGAGTTGATAGGGCTTGTGCCCAGGGTATACCAGATGTTGTTCCGCAGTCGGGCGAGTTCTCCTGCGCCAGGTTTTGAGACCACAGCACCAGAGCCTACAGTTTCTCAGTTAGGGGAAGATTTTAGGGTCATGAAGGAAGCCATTATGTTATTGACCAAGATAGCGGTGCTCTGATTTCATCGCAGGAGGTTACTCGGCGAAGAGATAGGTGTACAGAGAGGTAGAGGCCAACGCGAGATCGGCGTAAGAGGCTAGGACCGGTTGGTTATCCGGTGAGTTTTGGACGAGTGCCTCGAATGAGTGAGATATTCGTCCCAGCCTACCCAGTACATACCCCCGCAGTTCACATGTGGGATATTGGACCCCACAAGGTATTTAGGAGCCGGTCCAAGCTCCAGGGGTCGAGGTTCTCAAAGGAGCAGAGGATTTTCTCAGTCGAGGCCACCTATTCCTCAGTGTTTCCGATGTAGTAAGCGTCATTTGGGGAAATGCCGTCATGGCACATGTGTTTGTTATTATTGTGGCCGTCCGGGCCATATACTGAGGGTATGTCCTTTTAGAAGATGCACCGGTGGGGTGGCTCAGCCCATGAGGCCGATGGTTGATTCCCTTTCCTCCACATCGTCCCCAGGCGGTGGTATTGAGATGTTAGCCACCGTGGTAGAGGTCGAGTGGAGTTTATAGTTCGCGGTCCTTGAACCGCATAGATGACGCGTGACTCTGGGCAGGATCGTGAGGCGACATCGCACGGTTACTGGTATATTTCGATTCTTTTGAATCATACGCGTGCGTTGATAGATTCAGATTTTACCCTAGCGTATGTGTTTTCCCTTTATTGCTAGAGTTGTAAAGTGATAGTACCCCAGAGGTAGGGATACTTTGATTAGTAAAGTGTGAAGTTAAGAATATTGGCAAGAATGATAAGTGAACTGAGACTATAGTTGTGTAGAGTTCACAAGTTGTAATTACCCCGTAACAGTGAAAGATCGATAGGGAAGGATGTATAGTAGAAATACTTTGGCTTATGTGACGAACCTCTAGTGAAAAGGGTTTAGGGTAAGAAGTACCTTGAGATAAGAGAGAGATTTATTTCAGACTAAGAATGAGAAGTTAAGTGTGGCAATGAGTCGGGTTATGGACTCATTTCGGGTCAGCCGATAGTATGGAATGGGGTGATGTCAGTTAGAAATGGTCCCGCTAGGTGATAGGGTCACGAGGGTGCTAGGCCCAAGTCTAGTTGATCGTTGTACGAGTTCGTGGATACGTTCCACCGGAACTAGGTCGTAAGGACCGAGAAGAGCCTTAACGGGAATGTAAGTAACTATATGGCCAAGTTTGGATAGTAACTCCAAGGGTTGGAGAAGAGAAATAAAATTTGAGATTTTGTACGTGTACTAGATGAGTTTGAAAGTACGAGAAAGTATGTCAAGTAAGGAAAGAAAGGAACCTCTAAGGATCCCGTGTTTGGGGAGACTGTAGCCTTCGAGTTTTGTGAGAAGGGACCACGGACGGAAGGTCCATTATTATGTTTACGTATGTTTTGTGGTGGCCAAGTGTGGCATCGTTGGTCTTGTGCATGTTTTGATTGATAGGCATAGTATAGAGATTATGCCGGAGTTTGTAGATCTTGGCAACCGACTAAGAACATTCGGGGACGAATGTTTCTAAGGGGGGAAGAATGTTACACCCCGTAAGTCCAGGACATGTAAAAGAGAATATACGAAAGGAAGAATTGTTTTTCCGACGAAAAATGTTCCGAACGTAGGAAAGGAAAAATGTTAGTTGTTGAGAATTGGATTATCAAAATGTATTATTTGAAGAGTATGGAACCTATTAGCATTATGGAAATTTATTTTTACGGATTTGGTCACGTGGGGCCCACCCGAGAAATTTTACATTTTTGTGGGGCCCACGAGGGTTACGGAATTTTATGGATGAATGTGAGGGCGACACGTGGCACCCCCACTTAAGGTCTTGGTCGAATTAGAGGAGGGGTAATATGGTCATTGACCATCTTGGAAGATAAGTCTTCAAGCTTGATATATTTGACCAAAGTCAACTTGTCCACATGGGCTTAATCCTTGTGAAATTCATCCTAGCCTCACGTTTGTTGATATCTAAGCCCTCCATTGTGTTATAAGTATACTACTAGTAGCAAGACAAGGTCTTGAAGACTTAGAAAAAATATCACACATTCTTGTTCTTGTAGCTTAGCTCTCGGGTTCACTACCATTTCCACATGAAAAATTTGTAGTTTTGATCCATTAGCCACAAGACTTAAACCCAATGTCCCTAAGGGTATTATAAGGTTATCTCAATAGAAAGATTTGGAAAACGGAGTTTTCGTATTAGTCGCAAGGCGGAAACTAAAGGAGTTCTTCAACTTTGAAGTTGGAACTTGAATGTGGGTTCTTCATAGGCCTCTAAGGAGTGCTTGGAGCGGATTGGAACCTATGGAAATGAGCTAAGAATGGCTAAGGCGCGACTTTGAATCTTGGAAATTTTAAGGGCTTGGAAAGGTATAAATTTTGTCGTTTTAGCAATTAAGTTTACTTATTGATTGTAGCTATGGATATTAGCAAGCATGAGTTATATATTATATAGTTGGATTAGTGTATTGGCTATTGGAACCCTAATCCGAAAACTAGCATGTTTAGCCTTAAGATTGGAATTCAAGTCGATTATTAGTTTAAGTCGTCACATGTTGTAAAAAGAAGGAAATTGTAGTTATTGAAGTTGTTTATGACTATATAACATGTTTGACCTTAGAACTTGGAATTTGAAAAGGGTTGGAAAAGACTTTGAATTGTGGTTATGTTGTTAGCCGAGAATGGCTTGATTATGGACTTAGTTGGTGTTAATTGTGGGGCGGAATTTTAAACGTATTGTAAGGCGTGTAATCCCCTTTTTGTTTGGTTGTTGTTTGGAGCCTTAAATGTGGCGTGTTGGTTATTGTATTCGTCCTTGAAAAAGGTGGCAAAGTGAGTAGAAACAAAGGAAGTGTTGCCCGATTTTCTGTAGAATTAGAGACCGTATACTTAGTATTATTCTACGTTAGAGACTAGAAGTTGATAGTCTTGTTGTGACCATTATAGGTTGACACTTCTACGTACGGCGTATTCGTCTTAGCCTGTGGATTTAGCCGAAAAGGTATGTGAACTATCTCCTCTTCTAGCATGATTCCTTAAGATAAAGAAAGTAAGTTCTACTCCTTAAATGATTCATTCCTTGGTTGTACTTGGATTGCCTAATATAGAATTTGTTCTATGTACTTCCTTGATTGTACTTTGATGTTTAAATTGTAAGTTGTATAATTCATTGCCTTAGTGAAGTTGGATTCTTAAAAGTGAAAGTATTTTACTTAAAGTACATAGAGTCTTGAAAAGGAAGTGGTTTCCAAATCTTTCGGCTAGTGCCTTAGTTCCAAAACCTAAAGGTCATTATAATGACTTTAGGGGAGTCAAATGAGTGATTTACTTACTTGTTTTAAAAGAGGAGAAATGACATGATTTAAGAGAAGTAACTTGTTTTAAAGGTGTGAGTTACTTGAGGTTTAAAAGTAGAAGAAACTTGTTTTCTATATATTAAGAGACTCGAAGTATTTTGAAAGTTAAGAGACTCGATTTGAAAGTTTGTGATACTTGGTTTTAAGTATAAGTCTCTTAGTTATAAAAAGAATGAAATTGTCTAAAAACCATAAAGGGTTATAACGGCTTTATGGGAAGTTGGTTATAACGGCTTTATGGAAGGTTTAGAAAGTTGTCTATTTTGATTAAAGGGCATAAGTTGCCTAGATTGTGAAAATTTGAAGTTACTTGATTTCAAGCCTTGAAATGAGTTTTCTAAACGTGTAGTAACTTACTTTGAAAAATAGACATGCCTTGATACTACGGGTGTTAGTATCTTGGGGTTTTACATAAAAAAAAGTCTTTTGAAAAGAATGTACGTACGTAGTACTTTGGCCTGTTTAATTGAGAATAATTCTATGTGATGTCTTGATTAGTACTTTGGCTTGATAAATTGAGAATTTGTCTAAGTGTGCCTTGATTAGTACTTTGGCTTGATAAATTGAGAATTTGTCTAAGAGTGCCTTGATAAGTACTTTGGCTTGATTAATTGAGAATTAGTCTAAGTGCGCCTTGATAAGTACTTTGGCTTGTTAAATGATAATTATTCTATTTGTGCCCTGATAAGTACTTTGGCTTGTTAAATGAGAATTATTCTATTTGTGCCCTGATAAGTACTTTGGCTTGTTAAATGAGAATTATTCTATTTGTGCCCTGATAAGTACTTTGGCTTGTTAAATGAGAATTATTCTATTTGTGCCCTGATAAGTACTTTGGCTTGTTAAATGAGAATTATTCTATGTATGCCTTGATAAGTACTTTGGCTTGGTTAATTGAGAATTATTCCATGTGTGCCTTGATAAGTACTTTGGCCTGATTAGTTGAGAATTGCCTATGTGTGCTGGTGATAGCCTTTGAGTGCAAGTATTATGTTTTATTACGTTGCCGCGACTCTCGGTTGGAGGCCGATCGCTTGTTGTAAGTACTTGGACGCATCTGACGGTGATGTGGGATTCCACGGTATGCTTCCGTTATTTGTAGTACTTGGGTTAAATTCGGATTTTTATAGAAGACATGGTAGTGCTTCGCTTTGTTCGACGGCCATCGAGATAGGGTAAGAGTATGAGTGAGGGGTAAACCCCCAAGATGCTATACCACCTTCTCCAGGGTAAGAGTATAAGTGAGGGGTAAACCCCCAAGACATTATACCCCCTGCTTGTTTTGTTTGATGGTCGGTTGAGATAGGGTAAGAGTATAAGTGAGGGGTAAACCCCCAAGATGCTTTACCACCTTCTCCAGGGTAAGAGTATAAGTGAGGGGTAAACCCCCAAGATGCTATACCACCTGCTTTACCACCTTCTCCAGGGTAAGAGTATAAGTGAGGGGTAAACCCCCAAGACGCTATACCACCGGTGGGACTTGGTGTTCATGTATGCCTATTGGTGTATTATTATATCATGGACTGCCGGCAGTGAGGAAGGATTCCACGGGAAATGATTGATATTATGGGCGTGAGACCCATGGTTAAATTTTAGAAATGACTTGAGGTACGCGCCCACGACTTGTTATGACCGCTATGTATTGTATCGTAGGTTGGCTATCATACATGTCTCCTGTTTTTGTTAGACTGTTATGATTTCATTACAGTATTTACTGTTTCACATACTTGGTACATTCTTCGTACTGACCTCCTTCGGGGGGCTGCGTTCATGCCGCAGGTTTAGGTACGCAGTTTGGTGATTGGCAGGTGTAGGACCCTGCTCAGAGTTTTTGGATAGCTCCTTCAGTTCGGGAGTTTATCTTTTTGGTATAAGTTCTTTCAGTACAGGCTTTTGTACAGTTATGGGTACGACGGGGCCTTGTCCCGTCATAGTTCAGTATAACTCTTAGAGGTCTGTATTCATATGTGGGATTGGACTCATGTACGGTGTAGTGTCTTTTGTTATGTATATTATATGGCAGCCTGGTCGGCTTTGCCGTTGCACGTACGATTGGTTTTATAAGAAAAAAAAAGGGTGTTATTTAATTTCCGCAGTTTACTTAGTTGTTAAGGTAGAAGGGTGCCCAGGTAGGGCACCAGTCACGGGCCCGGGGTTCGGGGTATGACAGAGTGGTATCAGAGCAGTCAGTCCTCGGAATGTCTACAGACCGTGTCTAGTAAAGTCTTGATTATCGATGTGTTGCGCGCCACACCCATAAACAGGAGGCTACATGACATTTAGGAGTTGGTTTCTATTCTTCTCACTCTAAAATCGTGCCCTAGAGCTGTGTTAGTAAGATAATTCCTCTCTGACGTAATTTTGTGTTACAGTTATGCCTCCAAGGAGGGCAACAGCCGCCCAGAAGGGCAAATGAGTAGCAGGAGCTACTAGTCAGACTCAGAGAGTTGATAGGGCTTGTGCCCAGGGTATACCAGATGTTGTTCCGCAGTCGGGCGAGTTCTCCTGTGCCAGGTTTTGAGACCACAGCACCAGAGCCTCTGATTTCTCGATTAGGGAAGATTTTAGGGTCATGAAGGAAGCCATTATGTTATTGACCAAGATAGCGGTGCTACAGTTTCATCAGCAGGAGGTTACTCGGCCAGTACAGATAGGTGTACAGAGGGTAGAGGGCCAACGCGGAGATCAGCGTAAGAGGGCTAGACCGGTTGGTTATCCCGGTGAGTTTTTGGACGAGCTGCCTCAGCAGCGAGTGAGATATTCTTCCTAGCCTACCCAGTACATACCCCCGCAGTTCACATGTGGGATATTGGACCCCACAAGGTATTTAGGAGCCGGTCCAAGCTCCAGGGGTCGAGGTTCTCAAAGGAGCAGAGGATTTTCTCAGTCGAGGCCACATATTCCTCAGTGTTTCCAATGTAGTAAGCGTCATTTGGGGAAATGCCGTCATGGCACAGGTGTTTGTTATTATTGTGGCCGTCCGGGCCATATACTGAGGGTATGTCCTTTTAGAAGATGCACGGTGGGTGGCTCACCCACGAGGCCGATGGTTGATTCCTTCTCCACGGTATCGCCCCCGCAAGGCGGTATTCAGATGTTAGCCAGCCGTGGTAGAGGTCAGGGTGGAGTTTATAGTTCTGGCGGTCCTTCGAACCGCATAGATGACGTGACTACTGGGCAGGATCAGGAGGCGACATCGCACGGGGTTACAGGTATATTTCGATTCTTTTGAATCATACGTGCGTTGATAGATTCAGATTTTACCCTAGCGTATGTGTTTTCCCTTTATTGCTAGAGTTGTAAAGTGATAGTACCCCAGAGGTAGGGATACTTTGATTAGTAAAGTGTGAAGTTAAGAATATTGGCAAGAATGATAAGTGAACTGAGACTATAGTTGTGTAGAGTTCACAAGTTGTAATTACCCCGTAACAGTGAAAGATCGATAGGGAAGGATGTATAGTAGAAATACTTTGGCTTATGTGACGAACCTCTAGTGAAAAGGGTTTAGGGTAAGAAGTACCTTGAGATAAGAGAGAGATTTATTTCAGACTAAGAATGAGAAGTTAAGTGTGGCAATGAGTCGGGTTATGGACTCATTTCGGGTCAGCCGATAGTATGGAATGGGGTGATGTCAGTTAGAAATGGTCCCGCTATGTGATAGGGTCACGAGGGTGCTAGGCCCAAGTCTAGTTGATCGTTGTACGAGTTCGTGGATGCGTTCCACCGGAACTAGGTCGTAAGGACCGAGAAGGGCCTTAACGGGAATGTAAGTAACTATATGGCCAAGTTTGGATAGTAACTCCAAGGATTGGAGAAGAGAAACAAAATTTGAGATTTTGTACGTGTACTAGATGAGTTTGAAAGTACGAGAAAGTATGTCAAGTAAGGAAAGAAAGGAACCTCTAAGGATCCCGTGTTTGGGGAGACTGTAGCCTTCGAGTTTTGTGAGAAGGGACCACGGACGGAAGGTCCATTATTATGTTTACGTATGTTTTGTGGTGGCCAAGTGTGGCATCGTTGGTCTTGTGCATGTTTTGATTGATAGGCATAGTATAGAGATTATGCCGGAGTTTGTAGATCTTGGCAACCGACTAAGAACATTCGGGGACGAATGTTTCTAAGGGGGGAAGAATGTTACACCCCGTAAGTCCAGAACATGTAAAAGAGAATATACGAAAGGAAGAATTGTTTTTCCGACGGAAAATGTTCCGAACGTCGGAAAGGAAAAATGTTAGTTGTTGAGAATTAGATTATCAAAATGTATTATTTGAAGAGTATGGAACCTATTAGCATTATGGAAATTTATTTTTACGGATTTGGTCACGTGGGGCCCACCCAAGGAATTTTACATTTTTGTGGGGCCCACGAGGGTTACGGAATTTTATGGACGAATGTGAGGGCGACACGTGGCACCCCCACTTAAGTTCTTGGTCGAATTAGAGGAGGGGTAATATGGTCATTGACCATCTTGGAAGATAAGTCTTCAAGCTTGATATATTTGACCAAAGTCAACTTGTCCACATGGGCTTAATCCTTGTGAAATTCATCCTAGCCTCACGTTTGTTGATATCTAAGCCCTCCATTGTGTTATAAGTATACTACTAGTAGCAAGACAAGGTCTTGAAGACTTAGAAAAAATATCACACATTCTTGTTCTTGTAGCTTAGCTCTCGGGTTCACTACCATTTCCACATGAAAAATTTGTAGTTTTGATCCATTAGCCACAAGACTTAAACCCAATGTCCCTAAGGGTATTATAAGGTTATCTCAATAGAAAGATTTCGGAAAAACGGAGTTTTCGTATTAGTCGCAAGGCGGAAACTAAAGGAGTTCTTCAACTTTGAAGTTGGAACTTGAATGTGGGTTCTTCATAGGCCTCTAAGGAGTGCTTGGAGCGGATTGGAACCTATGGAAATGAGCTAAGAATGGCTAAGGCGCGACTTTGAATCTTGGAAATTTTAAGGGCTTGGAAAGGTATAAATTTTGTCGTTTTAGCAATTAAGTTTACTTATTGATTGTAGCTATGGATATTAGCAAGCATGAGTTATATATTATATAGTTGGATTAGTGTATTGGCTATTGGAACCCTAATCCGAAAACTAGCATGTTTAGCCTTAAGATTGGAATTCAAATCGATTATTAGTTTAAGTCGTCACATGTTGTAAAAAGAAGGAAATTGTAGTTATTGAAGTTGTTTATGACTATATAACATGTTTGACCTTAGAACTTGGAATTTGAAAAGGGTTGGAAAAGACTTTGAATTGTGGTTATGTTGTTAATGAGAATGGCTTGATTATGGACTTAGTTGGTGTTAATTGTGGCGGAATTTTAAACGTATTGTAAGGCGTGTAATCCCCTTTTGTTTGGTTGTTGTTTGGAGCCTTAAATGTGGCGTGTTGGTTATTGTATTAGATCCTGAAAAAGGTGGCAAAGTGAGTAGAAACAAAGGAAGTGCTGCCCGATTTTCCGTAGAATTAGAGACCGTATACTTAGTATTATTCTACGTTAGAGACTAGAAGTTGATAGTCTTGTTGTGACCATTATAGGTTGACACTTCTACGTACGGCGTATTCGGCTTAGCCTGTGGATTTAGCTGAAAAGGTATGTGAAGTATCTCCTCTTCTAGCATGATTCCTTAAGATAAAGAAAGTAAGTTCTACTCCTTAAATGATTCATTCCTTGGTTGTACTTGGATTGCCTAATATAGAATTTGTTCTATGTACTTCCTTGATTGTACTTTGATGTTTAAATTGTAAGTTGTATAATCCATTGCCTTAGTGAAGTTGGATTCTTAAAAGTGAAAGTATTTTACTTAAAGTACATAGAGTCTTGAAAAGGAAGTGGTTTCCAAATCTTTCGGCTAGTGCCTTAGTTCCAAAACCTAAAGGTCATTATAATGACTTTAGGGGAGTCAAATGAGTGATTTACTTACTTGTTTTAAAAGAGGAGAAATGACATGATTTAAGAGAAGTAACTTGTTTTAAAGGTGTGAGTTACTTGAGGTTTAAAAGTAGAAGAAACTTGTTTTCTATATATTAAGAGATTCGAAGTATTTTGAAAGTTAAGAGACTCGATTTGAAAGTTTGTGATACTTGGTTTTAAGTATAAGTCTCTTAGTTATAAAAAGAATGAAATTGTCTAAAAACCATAAAGGGTTATAACGGCTTTATGGGAAGTTGGTTATAACGGCTTTATGGAAGGTTTAGAAAGTTGTCTATTTTGATTAAAGGACATAAGTTGCCTAGATTGTGAAAATTTGAAGTTACTTGATTTCAAGCCTTGAAATGAGTTTTGTAAACGTGTAGTAACTTACTTTGAAAAATAGACATGCCTTGATACTACGGGTGTTAGTATCTTGGGGTTTTACATAAAAAAGAGTCTTTTGAAAAGAATGTACGTACGTAGTACTTTGGCCTGTTTAATTGAGAATAATTCTATGTGATGCCTTGATTAGTACTTTGGCTTGATAAATTGAGAATTTGTCTAAGTGTGCCTTGATTAGTACTTTGGCTTGATAAATTGAGAATTTGTCTAAGAGTGCCTTGATAAGTACTTTGGCTTGATTAATTGAGAATTAGTCTAAGTGCGCCTTGATAAGTACTTTGGCTTGTTAAATGAGAATTATTCTATTTGGCTCCGATCTGTACTTTGGCTTGTTAAATGAGAATTATTCTATTTGTGCCCTGATAAGTACTTTGGCTTTTTAAATGAGAATTATTCTATTTGTGCCCTGATAAGTACTTTGGCTTGTTAAATGAGAATTATTCTATGTATGCCTTGATAAGTACTTTGTCTTGGTTAATTGAGAATTATTCCATGTGTGCCTTGATAAGTACTTTGGCCTGATTAGTTGAGAATTGCCTATGTGTGCTGGTGATAGCCTTTGAGTGCAAGTATTATGTTTATTACGTTGCAAATGACTCTCGGTTGAGGGCCGATCGTCTTGTTGTAAGTACTGACGCATCGAAGCGGTGATGTGGGATTCCACGTATGCTTCCGTTATTTGTAGTACTTAGGTTAAATTCGGTTTTTATAGAAGACATCAGAGTGCTTCGCTTTGTTTGACGGCCGGTCGAGATAGGGTAAGAGTATGAGTGAGGGGTAAACCCCCAAGATGCTATACCACCTTCTCCAGGGTAAGAATATAAGTGAGGGGTAAACCCCCAAGACATTATACCCCGTGCTTGTTTTGTTTGATGGTCGGTTGAGATAGGGTAAGAGTATAAGTGAGGGGTAAACCCCCAAGATGCTTTACCACCTTCTCCAGGGTAAGAGTATAAGTGAGGGGTAAACCCCCAAGATGCTATACCACATGCTTTACCACCTTCTCCAGGGTAAGAGTATAAGTGAGGGGTAAACCCCCAAGACGCTATACCACCGGTGGGACTTGGTGTTCATGTATGCCTATTGTTGTATTATTATATCATGGACTGCCGGCAGTGAGGAAGGATTCCACGGGCATGATTGATATTATGGGCGTGAGACCCATGGTTACATTTTAGAAATGACTTGAGGCGTACGTCCCGACTTGTTATGATCGCGCTATGTGTTGTCGTAGGTTGGCTATCATACATGTCTCTGCTTTGTTAGATCGTTATGATTTCATTCTGATATTCTTGTTTCACATACTTGGTACATTCTTCAGATCGACCTCCTCTCCGGCCGCGCTCATGCCGCAGAGTTTAGGTACGCGATTTGGTGATCGACAGTGTAGGACCGCTTCGAGTTTTGGATAGCTCCTTGCCGGAGTTTATCTTGTTGGTATAAGTTCTTTCGCATGCTTTTGTACAAGATGGGTACGACGGCCTTGTCCGTCATAGTTCAAGATAACTCTTAGAGGTCCGTATTCATATGTGGGTTGGACTACGTATGCGGTGTAGTGTCTTTTGTCATGTATATTATACGGCACTGGTTGGCTTTGCCGTTACGCTGATTGGTTTTATAAGAAAAAAAAGGTGTTATTTAATTTCCGCAGTTTACTTAGTTGTTAAGGTAGAAGGGTGCCCAGGTAGGGCACCAGTCACGGGCCCGGGGTTCGGGGTGTGACAAGTGGTCACAGAAATTCTTTGACAACTCTTAAACATCTCTTTCAACTTTTCTTTTTCGCTATAAAAAAGTTGCAAACAATCATGAGCAATAGTAACACGAGATGGAATGATAAAACTAGGGCATGCAACTTGCATTAAGTGTTTAAAGCCAGATTTTTCCACATGTTTAAATGGAAGCTCATCAACAATGATCATATGAACTAGGGCTTCCCTCGCATCTTTTAAGTTAACAATCCCATACTTCAATTTCCCAGTCCCAGTCCCAGTATCAGTTTCTTTCTCAAAAGATAATTCAGATTGTTTTCTTTACCCTTATCTTTATTTGTAGGAACACCAAGACATTTTTCCGAATGATTTTTAACATTTTTTGCACCATTAACATTTGAATCAGCAGCAAAAATTTTATCACAGAACTTACATTCAGCTCGTAGTTTCTCATCCTCAATGTAGTCGATGTAATAGTCCCAATAAGTGGCTTTTCTCTTAGTTTTTGTTCTAAACTGATATAATCTTCCCTCTTTTAACTTCTTATCCGGAGGTAAGGACTTGTGCAATTGCTCAATCTCCGCTTCCGATAGTGTTTGTATAGTTTCGGAAGAATAGCTAGATTCCCTTTTGGATTGAGAGCTTTCCATCTACAATACACATGAACAATATATGTGATGTGAGGATCAAATTATCCATTTCAATAGCCAAATAGACACTGCATTCAAATTCGATAAAAATAGACACTGTATTCAGATTCGACAAAATAGACTGTATTCGGATTCGATAAAAATACACTGCATTCAGATTCAACAAAAATAAATATCAAGGCTACAATAATCATGAACAATATATGTGATGTGAGGATCAAATTATCCATTTCAATAGCCAAATAGACACTGCATTCAGATTCGACAAAAATAGACACTGTATTCAGATTCGACAAAAATACACTGTATTCGGATTCGACAAAAATACACTGCATTCAGATTCGACAAAAATAAATATCAAGGATACACTTGCAGCATGTCTACAGATAACAGACTACATTAACTAATAACATCAAATCACACAAAATAGAGTAAAATAATTAAGCTTCTTACATTACAAGAATAAGAGTCCGTTGTGGCGGGACAACAGTCACCGGAGTTGTATGGTCGACTGGTGAGTGGTGACGCAGCAGGGAAGAGTCGGGGGTGGCGCACTGGCGGTGAGTGATGACACGGCAGGGCAGGGTATGGTCGACGGGCTAGATGGGGATGTCAAGATGTGCAGGGGAGGGTGTGGAGGATTAGTGGCAGTGGGTTCTTGGGAGTTGGGGGTTCTTGGCGGTAATGGGATATCACGAATTCACGATTCACGAATCACGAAGTGAAGAAATGAGGAAATAGGGTTTGTAGTCTTGTTATCTTGTAGATATGGAATGAAATGGGGGAATAGGGATTAAGGCTTAAGGCCTCAAGGATTGGGCAACCGGTCAAGGCCTTTGGGCTGGATTATTAAATTTTAGGCCTCAAGGATTGGGCTGAAAAATATTAGGGGAGAATTATTAAATTTTAAAAAAAATTGGGTTGGATTCTGGTCCATTCAGGTCCGAACCAGAAAATTTTGGTTTTTACCCTACCCGGACCGGAATCCCTCATTTTGAAGGACCGGGGACCGGACCGGAATCTACCGATCCGGTTCGGTCCATTCCGGTCCGGTTCTGGTCCGGTCCAAATATGTACACCCCTAATTATAGGTATATATCTTTGTATAATTGGAAGAGTTGTACTATACTGGAAGCCATGGAATGGATATATAAGGGCCTTCAAAAGTATCAAAATACAAGAAAGTAAGTTTACTTGTCTTTCTACAGCATCTTCAATTAAAGTTCTTTTTTTTACTTCTCTATATTTACCCAAATTCATTATTGAGATTTTAATTTGCATGGAGGTCAAGTTGTTCTTTTCCAAGTAGAGAGTGAAAGTTCTTGTGAAAGCCCTTATGGATCCAGTGGTGAAGTCGGGAATCCTAATAAGGGGAATTATTATTTTTTTAGAATTCTCAATACTTGAAATTTAAACATACATCTACCATGCAATATTTTTCTTACCTATTAATTATTTTTACCCACAAACCTAAATTGTCACTATAATAATTGTTAAATACAAATTAAAAAATTTGAGCCGCCACTAGATATATGTGAGATGATATTAATCTTCCTTGGGGAGTCTTTCATTAATATCAAAGTATATATAGAGTACAATGTTCATCCCTTATACAATAGGAATCCTAAACCTATACAAAAGAGGAATCTTAGTCTTACCATAATTATATTTACACAATATATGGAAATATTCTAATTATGGGTAGGGATACAATTGTTTCTATGATATACATGTTTACACACCCCCTCAGTCGAAGCGGGAGGAGGCCGGACGCTGAGACTGGATCTGAAGTCAAGAAATAACTGGGAAGTCCTTTGGTAAATATATATGCATACTGATAGGATGATGAAACATGTAACACCCTGACATGGCCTAGTGCAACTTTCTCATGAACAAAGTGTAGGTCTATCTCAATGTACTTGGTTCGCTGATGTTGAACCTGATTATGAGATAGATAGATGGCAGAGATGTTAGCACAGTACATAATAGATGTCTGGCGCAAAGGACACTGAAGTTCTAACAGTAAATTTCTGAGCCAACAAATCTCAACTACTACATTTGCAACGCCTCTATACTCAGCCTCGTCACTGGAGCGAGATAGGGTAGTCTGTCGCTTGGCAGACCAAGAAATCAGATTATCCCCTAAAAAAACACAAAAGTTGGAGGTGGAGCGTCGCGTGTTCGGACACCCTGCCCAATCTGCATCCGTATATGAAAGAACCATGTTTGGTACAGAAGGGTATAGGTGCAAACCATAATCAAGAGTGTCCTTAATATATCAAATGATACGCTTAAGAGCAGTGAAATGAGACTCCCTGGGGGCATGCATGAATAAGCACACCTGCTGAACAACATAAGCTATGTCTGGCCTGGTAAATGTGAGATACTGAAGTGCACCTGCAAGGCTCCTATACAGAGTAGGATCAGATACTGGAGCACCATCCATAGCACTGAGCTTAGATTTCGAATCGACTGGAGTAGGCATAACTTTGCAATTCGCCATCTTAGCCCTGTACACTATCTCCTCTGCATACTTACGCTGACACAAGAACATGTGATTGGCAGACCTGGTCACTGATATCCCCAAGAAATAACTTAGCTTTCCCAAATCAGTCATTGCAAATTCGGACTTAAGCAAGGCAATAATCTTATTTTTCAATCTATCTGAGGAGGCAGTCAGAACAATATCATCCACGTACAATAATAAGTAAGCAGTGCTACTACCTCGATGAAAAATGAAGAGTGATGTATCACTCTTGCTGCATACAAACCCCTGCAAGATATCCCTGGCAAAGCGATCATACCAAGCACGGGGGGCCTGTTTCAGGCCATATAGTGACTTACGGAGATGACACACATAGTGAGGGACTGCTGGATGGGTGAACCCAGGCGGCTGATGCATGTACACTGTTTCTCTCAGGTCCCCATGTAAGAATGCATTCTTCACATCAAGTTGATGGATCGACTAGTTTTTTCCATGGCAATGCTCAAAAATGTGCGAATAGTAGCTGGTTTGACAACCGAGCTGAAGGTCTCTCCACAATCAATGCCCTCCTGCTGATTTGTGCCATTAGCCAGAAGACGGGTCTTATACCTCTCAAGATCCCCATTATCTCTGAACTTGTGACGAAAAAACCACATACAACGAATTACATTCACCCCATCAGGTCTAGATACTAGATCTCATGTGTGTTGTTTAGTCAAAGCATTGAATTCATCATACATAGTCGCTTTCCAATTAGGGTCTTGTTTGGCCAATTTTGGGTTCTTTGGAAGTGGAGAGATGGTTTGGGCAGACAAGTTGAAATGGACTTTGGGTTTGAAGATTCCATGTTTTGAATGAGTTTCCATTGGATTAGTAGGGACAGTGGGTGGTGGAGTGGTGTCTGAAACGGGGGGTAAAGTCGGATAAGGAGAAGGTGGGGGCGAAGCCGTCGAAGGCGCCGCGGCTCCTGGATCGAGCGTCGCGGTTCTTGAAGGTTGACAGGCTTCTCTGATGTTTGGGCGTTGCGGCGCTGTCGACGATGTTCCTGAAGATTGCTCACTGGAAATCAGGTGTCGCGGCTCCTCCCCTTGGGGCCGCGGCCCTGACGAAGGAACCGAGGATGTGAGCTATTCGATGATGAGGGGAGAGATGAAAGGCTCATCAAGAAATGAGTAGTCCGATTTTTGGAATTTTGGAAGATTCGAAAACGGAAATGTGGTCTCGTCGAATGTGACGTGACGAAATATATAGATTTGATGAGTCGACAAGTTATAGCATAGATAGCCCCTATGGTTCGGCGGGAATCCTAGGAAGACACATAGAGTGGACCTAGGAGCAAGCTTGTAGGGGGCGGTAGAGTTAAGGTTGGGATAGCACAGACAATCGAAAATTCGTAGATGATCATAGGAGTGGAATCTATGGTAGAGGATTTCGGTAGGGTTCATATTGTGAAGAGTGATAGTAGGGAGAATATTTAGAACGTATTCTGATATTTTAGCAGCATAGACCCAGAAGGGTGGAGGGAGGTAGGCATGAATCAATAGAGTGCGAATCATATTGTTAATGGTGCGGATGATTCTTTCTGCTTTACCGTTTTATGGTGATGTATGAGGGCAGGAGAAGCGAAATACCATGCCATTATTGGTAAAAAAGCGGTGAAACATAGAGTAATTGAATTCACGACCCTTATCGCACTGAAATGATTTTATACCTTTTCCAAATTATGTTTGAATGAACTGGCGAAACTCAATAAATTTGGCGAACACTTCCGATTTAAATTTAAGAGGATATAACCAAACGTAGTGTGAAAAATCATCAAGCAACACAAGATAGTATTTATGACCGAGAGAACTAGAGATATGAGATGTCCATAAATCGGCATGTATAATATCAAAGGGAGCAAATGTAACACTAGTAGATGATTTAAACGGAAGATGAATATATTTGCCTAAGGAGCAAGAAACACAATTTTGGGCAAGTTTCCCATTACAAGCAATGAAATTGTTGTCTCTAAGAAAATTAAAAAGTGGGGTTCCTGGGTGACCAAGCCTATTATGCCATGTTGAAGAAGAAATGGCCGCTAGAGTGACGGAAGAGCAAGATCTGTGATGCGCGATTTATGCACACACTAACGCAAGTGCACGTATCGTGACAAGTAATATAGTCTAGGTAAGACCGAATATCGTCCTCAGGGACTGGTTTTCAAGTACCGATTATTTATCCTTTAGTTTCTATTTGGTTAACGTTAATTGAGTTGGAATTCTAAACTAATAATGCAGAAAATAAACTAATTATGAAAATACTTTGATTTAAATCAGTTGTGATGGAGAATTAGGGCTTCCAAGATCATCAACTATCCACTCTATTCAATCATTAATACAATTAGACTAACTTCTTCTTCTACGTTAAGATAGCAGGTTAACTAGACCGTTTTATACTCATATTAAGGTAATATAAACACACAACCCCAATAGAGAACCCTTCTACCTTTAGGTGACAAGATTGACTACAAATGAGGATTAGAGCAATAACCTATTAAGCTACACAAGTATCGGGGTACTGTCGTCCACGATTCAACCCTATGTTTATTCAACTATAGCATATTCATAATCTCCCCTTTCAGCTTTCGATTAGAAATCATATAATTTATGATAATTAGTGATCAATTAATTACCAAACAATCAAAACAACTATTGAATAAATCTTAAACAAGTGAAGAAGAAATCAACTAATTTATTAATTCATGAATAAGAGTTTCAAGAGAATCACAAGGAAATCCCTAACAAAGTAATTAGCTCCTAGTCATAGTCACACTAAGAACTAATATAATCTCCATACATGAACTGAAATAAACAAAGCAAAAGAAAGAAAAGAAAAATACTCAAGAACAAGTCTCCAAGCCTTCTAGCATCCAAGGATTGTGTTGTGGAATATTTACAAGATGAAATGGAATGGAATGGTGGATGGAGAATGGAATGTGGTATGGTTTGTAGGATGAAGGATGGGTGGTTGTAGAATTCTTCTAAATATGTAGAGACTATTTATAGCTCAAGAATCCTTTAGGTAAAGGGTTAGGGATTATGTAGGTAGTAAATGTTATGGAATCCTTTTAGGTAAAGGGTTTAGGAAAAGTTATGGAAAAGGGTTAAGGAATATGTAGGTAGGAAAAGTTATCCCTTTTGGATTCTGAAAATGTGTCAAATTCGGCCCAAAAACTCATAAATCCCGCTTCGGCACCGCGGCCCTGCAGTCGGCGCCACGGCGCCTGAAAATCAGAGGCGTTTCAGAACATCTTCAGTGGTCGGCGCCGGTGACGGCATTCTTCCGGATTTTTCGTTTCTTCGTCCTTTGTTCGTCCGGTCTTCGTCTGATTTCTTCTATATTTCCCGGAACTTCTTAGGCTTCATTTCTTGGCCCTTTTAGTGTGCAATTCTATCTCATTTATGCTCATTTCATCTCTTTTTCGCCATTTCTCCATTTCTGACCGTTGTGACACAAAAGAAAGGAAAACGATCCTAATACTACACTAAACATAAATGAAATGAGTAAAATTCTAACTAAAAATGACTCAAAAGGTGTATATAAAATATACCGATCAATCTGGCAGCGGGGGTGGAAGTGAATGGATAAAGATCCCCAGTGCTATTGCATCTCGTAAGAGGTATCCCCGTATGAAGATCCTTCACAGTAAAACCAAAAGGGTCAAAATCCACAGAGATAGAATTATTACGAGTAAATTGGCGGACAGATATGAGGTTTTTAATCATGTGTGAGGCATATAAGGTGTTTTTTAGGGAGAAGGGTGGATGAGGAGGTTATGTGTATGAGGTACCATAACCTTTAACTGGAATACGTTGTCTACTACCAACTGTAACATATTCAGAATGCTTTAAACTAAACAGTTTAGGAATAGTACCTGCAGACTGAGTGACATGAGATGTGGCGCCTGAGTCCATGTACCAAGTATTGTCAGGATGTTGCATAGAGAGGGTGTTGAACGTCTGACCCAACTCAGTGGGTGTCATGCCGGAGGAGGGTTGCGGGACCTGACCTTGCATGAAATGGGCCTACTGCGAGGCTGGAGCGGGTCCTAACAAACTAGAGTAAGAATATGGATTGTAGGGCTGCTGGTTCTGGAATGGACTTAGCGCCGAGGCTCTGAACTGGGGTGCCACGGCTCTGTACTGGGGTGTCGCTGGGGTGTCGCGGGGCTGTACGGAGGTGTCGTGGTGCTGTAGACGAACTGTTGAGGAGTCACATCCCAGTTGTTCTGCGATCCCTGTTGTTGTTGGTTCTGTTGACCGCGGCCCCTGCCACTTTTTCCACTGCGTCCCTGCTGTGGTTGAGATATTTCTGGCAGCGTTGGATCTTGAGGGCGCGTTTCGACAGCTAATGCCTTCTGACTATGCTTATCTTGCTTAGCACGTCGAGTCTCTTCGAGCAACAACTGCGAGCGAGGTTTGTTAAAGTTGGGTAACGGATCAGCCTGTTGAATCATGGTGGCCAAAGTATCATATTCGCCTTTAGGAAGGTCATCAATCAATTGTAACACCAGTTTGGTGTCAGTAACAGGCGAGTCGACAGCACCAAGTTGATCCGTCAGTAGCTTTAACTGTTTGCAGTACTCAGTCACATTGGAAAAGTTTTTAAGACGTGTATTGTTAAATTGCTCCTCTAAATACACAGCACGGGTGTGCTTATTGTCCTGAAAAATTTCCTCCAAACGATTCCACAAGTCACGGGCTATGGTGTCAGATTTCATGATAGTAAGAAGTAGATCCTGAGAAATACTACCATATATCCATTCTTTGTCGTCGGCGTCTAGACGACGCCAAGTAGAATCATCAACCTCCTGAGGGCGCAGAATGGTATCATCAATATGATTAAGCACGTTGTAGAGACATGCATGATTTCGAAACATTTCAACCCAAGAAGAATACTGATTGTTTTCTTGATCATGAAGGATGGGGATAAGGTTCTTGATGTTGGAAATAGTTAGGGCGGAATGAAAAAAGGGTGACGACTTGGTGGTGGGATTTGTGGAGGTAGAAGCGTTAAGAATAGTGGGAGAATCCTGATCATCCATTTAGAGAAGAGGGGGAAGAAAAAGAAAAACCTAGAAATTTTGGAAGGAGAAGGGAGAGGCGCCGCGACAATCGAGAGGAAGCGGTAGCTCAACTAAAAAAATAGGGTTTTTGTTTTAGGCTCTTGATATCATGTGAGATGATATTAATCTCCCTTGGGAGTCTTTCATTAATATCAAAGTACATATAGAGTACAATGTTCATACCTTATACAATAGTAATCCTAAACCTATACAAAAGAAGAATCCTAGTCTTACCATAATTATATTTACACAATATATGAAAATATTCTAATTATGGGTAGGGATACAATTGTTTCAATGATATACACGTTTACAATATAGAATGCATGAAATTTTTCATCGAGTCTATGTTTCTTGACTGACTAGCTTCTCCGTGCATCACACGTGCATCTCGTGTGTTGCTTAACAAAAACCTTACGCCTCTCGTTGAAGTTTTGTTTTATAACATCATATTTGTTTAATACGATACATGAAATATTTCATCAAGCCTATGTTTCTTAACTTACTAGATTTTGTATGCATTACACATGCATCTCGTGCGCCCTAAATTAATTTTTCCTTTTATAATGTTTTATAATGATTTCTTATTCTTTTAACAAATATATATATATATATATATATATATATATATATATATATATATATAAAATAAAAATTAAAAAAATTACAGCTAGTCTATAAGAGAGTAAATCACGCGCCCCATGCCACATAAGTTTGGTAACATTAGTCCCGGCTCCGACAAATATCGTATTGTTCATAGTTCTGATCCTAAATTCGCTACTGAGTTGACAATACCGGTGAAGCTAGCAGTATCGAACTCGTTCACGAAGTCGGGGAGTTGCATCACACTTGTTGATATCAATGATGCTAAGCTGTCTTGGATTAATTCAATGAAAGCTTCTTCTCCTGATCATCACAACTCCACTCCTCCTGACTTGACTTCTTAGATGGTAAACTAAACAAGAATAATAATAAAAAGTAAGGGAAAAAACTTTCAGGGAGTTATACAATTGGAGTATCAGAATACACAAAGAATAATGACCACTACATATATGTAAAAATATTTATCTGAATAATTGCAAACGTTCATATTTTGGATTTTCTCTCTAATTGTGTAAGAGTTAATTTGTCATATTATCACTCAACTACGGTATGTTGAAGAAAATTGGAATCAAGAAAAAATGTGACTTTATGAGATATAATATATATTACATAGTTGAGTGACCATCTGAGAAAATCAACTCAATTGTGTAATGAAATAACTCATTGCACCATTGTGAGATAAATAAGACTGAAAAGAGAAAATGAGCGTTTTCAGATGCAACATCCATCAGCACTAGATATGTTTGACCAAATAATAAGTGCTTCAAAGGCAAAGCAAATTTTGATATTTTTAGACTATAACGGCACTCTTTCACCCATTGTTGAAGTCCCTGATCAAGCTTTCATGTCTGATGTTGTATGTTTTCATATTTATCAACTTTACTACTTCTCCTTGAAGAAAAATCATCATTTTCATTAATTATTTCATCCCACTTGTTTTGCATATATCAGAGAGAGAATCACTGAGAAAGTTTGCTAGATACTTCCCTACTGCAATAGTGAGTGAGAGGGGCCGAGAAAAGGTAAACATTTTTCATTTTTCCTTTCCATTTTATGTAATGGTCTTTTTTTTATAAGAACTTTGTTGGTGATTGTATTATATAGGTATACATCTTTGTAAATTTGGAAGAGTTGTACTATACTGGAATCCATGGAATGGATATAAAAGGGCCTTCAAAAGTATCAAAATACAAGAAAGTAAGTTTACTTGTCTTTCTACAGCATCTTCAATTAAAGTTCTTTTTTTACTTCTCTATATTTACCCAAATTCATTCTTGAAATTTTAATTTGAAGGGAGGTCAAGCTGTTCTTTTCCAAGCAGAGAGTGAAAGTTCTTGTGAAAGCCTTTATGGAGCCAGTGGTGAAGTCGAGAATCCTAATGAGGGGAATTAATTTTTTTTAGAATTCTCAATACTTGAAATTTAAACATACATCTACCATGCAATATTTTTCTTAGCTATTAATTATTTTTACCCACAAACTTAAATTGTCACTATAATAATTGTTAAATACAAATTAAAAAATTTGATCCGCCACTAGATATAGAATGTATGAAATTTTTCATCAAGTCTATGTTTCTTGACTTACTAGCTTCTCCGTGCATCACACGTGCATTTCGTGTATTGCTTAACAAAAACCTTACGCCTCTCGTTGAAGTTTTGTTTTATAACATCATATTTGTTTAATACGATATATGAAATATTTCATCAAGCCTATGTTTCTTAACTTACTAGATTTTGTATGCATTACACGTTCATCTCGTGCGCCCTAAATTAATTTTTCCTTTTATAATGTTTTATAACGATTTCTTATTCTTGTAACATATATATATATATATATATATATATATATATTTAATAAAAGAAAATTTAAAAATAAAAGTTAAAAAAATTACAGATCACTCTCTATAAGAGAGTAAATCACGCGCCCCATGCCACATAAGTTTGGTAACATTAGTCTCGGCTCCGACAAATATTGTATTGTTCATAGTACTGATCCTAAATTCGCTACTGAGTTGACACTACCGGTGAAGGTAGCAGTATCGAACTCGTTCACGAAGCCGGAGAGTTGCATCACACTTGTTGATATCAATGAAGCTAAGTTGTCTTGGATTAATTCAATGAAAGCTTCCTCTCCTGATCATCACAACTCCACTCCTCCTGACTTGACTTCTTAGATGGTAAACTAAACAAGAATGTTAATAAAAAGTAAGGGAAAAAACTACGGTATGTTGGCCACTACAAAGAATAATGGCCACTACATATATGAACAAATATTTATATGAATAATTGCAAACGTTCATATTTTGGATTTTCTCTCTAATTGTGTAAGAGTTAATTTGTCATATTATCACTCAACTACGGTATGTTGAAGAAAATTGGAATCAAGAAAAAATGTGACTTTATGAGATATAATATATATTACGTAGTTGAGTGACCATCTGAGAAATCAACTCAATTGTGTAATGAAATAACTCATTGCACCATTGTGAGATAAATAAGACTGAAAAGAGAAAATGAGCGTTTTCAGATGCAACATGCATCAGCACTAGATATGTTTGACCAGATAATAAGTGCTTCAAAGACAAAGCAAATTGTGATATTTTTAGACTATGACGACACTCTTTCACCCATTGTTGAAGTCCCTGATCAAGCTTTCATGTCTGATGTTGTATGTTTTCATATTTATAACGATTTCTTATTCTTTTAACAAATATATATATATATAAATATATATATATATACACTATTCAGTCTTTTATATGTTGTTTTCTTCCCTATTTATTATCCCCTTTAGATCCTCGGCCTAACTTGGTATCAAAGCCATAAAAGGGTAAACTCTAGAAAGAGAAATGAGTTACTTAACAGGTGGTAAACTCCTAATCAGGTGCTCCTTTGTTCGTTTTCCCCGATAATCTTGGCTACGGCTGAGCCTTCCGAGTTGGTTAAATCCTGTTTAGTCGTGCGATCGTAACGCAGGTCACGATAAGTCCTCAGGTGTGTGGCCTACAAGAACCCATTGTTATACTGTGCGCATCTGGATTGTAGGAAGGTAAGGGTCTTCGAACTGGGAATCCACATACTTGGAATTCCACATACTTGAACTCATTCTCTCAATAGAATTACTTCTTATGTTTTTGGAATCATCTTCTTCCATGGATTCAAAGAAGATAATAAATTCCGAAGAAATCGATATATACGTTTTTGAATAGTAGATTGATAATTAATCATACATAAGGTAAATAGAGATTACTTCTACCAGATTATAAACCCCATTCTCCGAATAGGTTTCCTTATATGAAAACCCATCCTTCTTTCCAAAACATAAATTCAGCTAATTCTTCCAAGTGGCTACACTCAAAAATTCTGAGAAAATTCTCAAAGAAGAGAACTCTGACCCTTAGTCTACTAAGCTATTACTCGAAATTAGAACCCTCTGAGTCACTAGATAGATATAGTAAGGAAATCATTAGAGAATAAATCCTCTCTAAAATCGTAACGCTTTACAGCGGTTTGAGAAATATCAACACAAACATAATTGTCCAACAAAGACAATTAAATTGGTGTACAAATATACTCAATACTTCTACTGCTCAATTTTGAGCCAGAAGAACGAATCCCCATAAAGAAACTGTCAAAATTCCAAAATTACTTCAGTCATGGAGAATTCCCACAGTGATGTTGAGGGATTCCAGATTGATATAAAATTCCTTCATAAAGAATTTTATGAGAAACAAAACCTTGAAAAAAGGATTTGGTTCTTTAAAAACTTCTTAAATATACGAAAACAAATTCAAGAAAAATTCTATGATTACATAAAAAAGAATGAAATTAATATTACTTTCTTTGATTGGTTTGCAATATACTCTTCCCAAAATTCTATAGAATTCCCTTTTCCTAAATCACTAAATCCCATAACAACTAGGAACAAGACACAAGAATGGGAGACTATAGCCAATTCTAGAAAAATCCAATCCAATCACCCCCCTCTACAGGGAATCAAACTTGACGTCCATGGGACCTCCATAGACGCATTTCCTTTTAAAACTCATTCAGAAGATGAGAGAACAAACACAAAAAACGTCTTTGCACAAAATAACTTTACCAACATTAATTTAAATACCATAGGAAAACAATTAGACAGAATAGAAAATTACATAAAGAACCATCCTGTAGTTACTATAGGTTCTTCAGAACCACCTAAGGAAAAAATTTGAAAAGTCCGATCTTTAAACCATTCCAAATATCCAAGGATAGTGTTAAAGATATCAAACAAAGTAAGTCTTCTGAATTCGTTCAGGCCTTACAAGACCAATTAAGCAAAATTGGAACATCAAGTAGTTCCAACACAGAATTCATTATACCAGATACACCACAATCTACGGAGAAAAGGTGTGAAACTTTAATACATAATTCAAATAACAATAATGTCTAACAAAAATTCCAGGATGAAATAAATCCTAAAAAAGACATTTCCAAATACAAACAAAATTCAAACAACTGTAAAATGAAATTACATAATTCAGACACCCGGATAGGACCTAGTGTTCTCCTTCAAATAGCTGAATTAGTCACGGCTAGTTCAATGAAATAACTAAAAGTGTGTGTGTGTTAGATAATGATAAAAGGAAATAACAAAACAAGAATTACAAAAGAAATAAAAGAAGTGAAAATAGAGATAAAAGAATTAAAAGAAAAATGAAACAAGATTCTAAATTAATAAAAATAATCCTTTCAAAACCAACATCACAAAACTCTAAATCCAATTGAAAACCCCTTAGAATCAAAAAGCCTAGAAGAATTTCCAAACGACTTCCTTAATGTCATAAGACAAATCACGTCAAAAGATACCTAATAAAAATTACTCTTAAATTCTTGGATAACTTTAAAATCCAAACAATTGCACTTTTTGATACTAAAAGTGGATTTAAATCTAATAAAAGCATATAGTACCGTAAAAGTTCGGAGAAAAACTAGTGAAAGAGTAAAGGTCGCTAATAACACCAAAATTAAAATTGATTCAAAACCAATGCGACAATTGAAAATAATGGAGTTTCTATAACAACACCATTTGTTTTAACAGATGACATACACAAGTCATCTTAGGAACACCATTCATAAATCTCATCACTCCTTACAAAATAGATAGCGATTCCATATCTTTTAAATTTAATAAAAGAAATTAAAATTCCATTTCATAACAAAACCAAAAACAAGAAATTTAAACATAATAAGAACATGTTCGATACATGAAGATGGTATAAACGCAAAAATACAAGGAAAAATATATCACCTACAAGAACTGAAAAAGGAAGTTTCAGTTAAAAGATTAAATACACAATTAGAGATACCCGATGTTAAAAGACAAATTTCCAAACTCCAAAAACATTCAAATCGAAATATGTTCCGAAATTCCAAATGCCTTTTGGAACAGAAAACAACACATAGTAGATCTTCCTTATGAAAAGGATTTTGATGAAAGACAAATTCCGACAAAAGCAAGACCCATTCAAATGAATAACGACCTTGAACAACATTGCAGAAAAGAAATACAGGATCTTGAAAATAAAAAACTAATTTCTAAATCTCGATCCCCTTGGAGTTGTGCTGCTTTCTATGTAAACAAAAATTCCGAAATAGAAAGAGGAATTCCTAGATTAGTGATAAATTATAAACCCCTAAATACAGCCCTCAAATGGATTAGATACCCAATCCCAAACAAAAGAGACTTATTGCAAAAACTCCATTCTGCCTTAATATTCTCAAAATTTGACATGAAATCAGGTTTTTGGCAGATCCAGATTTATGTGAAAGATCGTTATAAAACCGCCTTTACGGTACCCTTTGGGCAATACGAATGGAATGTAATGCCTTTTGGTTTAAAAAATGCACCTTCAGAATTCCAACGAATAATGAATGACATTTTCAATGATCATTCCAAATTCTGCATAGTCTATATTGATGATGTTTTAGTCTTCTCAGATTCCATAGAAGAACATTTCAAACATCTCAAAACATTCTTTTATGTCACCAAGAAAAATGGATTGGTAGTTTCCAAGTCGAAAATGAACCTGTTCCAGACTAGAATAAGATTTCTAGGACATTATCTATCCCAAGGTGAAATTACTCCCATAGAAAGGTCCTTAGAATTCGCAAACAAATTCCCTGACAAAATTCTTGACAAAACACAGTTGCAAAGATTCTTAGGCAGCTTAAATTATGTTTTAGATTTTTGTCCGGAGGTCAATAAGATGGCAAAACCACTCCATGATAGACTAAAGAAAAATACGACTCCATGGACTGACAACCATACTATTTGTATCCAGAAAATCAAGAAAAATGTACTAGAAATACCGTGTCTTCATATAGCAAATCCCCAACTACCTAAGGTAGTAGAAACAGATGCCTCAGACTTAGGATATGGAGGAATATTAAAACAAAATTCAGAGGGAAAAGAATGTATAGTCCAGTACACCTCTTCCCATTGGAATGATACCCAGAAGAATTATTCTACCATTAAAAAAGAAATTTTGAGCATCGTCTTATGCATACAAAAATTTCAAAGTGATTTACTAAATCAAAATTTTTTACTTAGAGTCGATTGCAAAAGTGCTAAAGAGGTTTTACAAAAAGATGTTCAAAACCTTGCATCAAAACAAATTTTCGCTAGATGGCAAGCAATTCTTAGTATTTTTGATTTTGATATTAAATATATAAAAGGAGAAACAAATTTCATTCCAGGTTTCCTGACCCGTGAATTCCTACAAAACAGAGAAAATACCTAAAAATCCCCTCTTACTCCTTCAACAAATCCTCCAGAAGAAGAAAGAAGTTGATACAGATTAAGTTGATACGAATTCAGAAGAAGCAAATACAGCAAAATACTTCAAAGAAAAAGATGATACAATTTCTGGTCCGTAAATGAAGGATCATCCAAGAGATGATTAAACTAAATGTTTTCTAAAAACAGAGAAAGAATTTTCAAAACACTTTCTCAAATCAATTTCCAAAACTAAATGTTTTCTAAAAATAGAGAAAGGATTTTCAAAAAACTTTCTCAAAACAATTTCCAAAAAAATGATTGAACTAAATACTTTCTAAAAATAGAGAAAGAACCCTTAAAACCCTTTCTCAAATCAATTTCTCAAATACTAACTTATAGAGAATACGAGTTACTTTAAAATAAAATTTTGACGTTCCTTTTAATTACTGGGACTACCAACAAGCTTGGTTTAATTCCTTTTTAATTCAAAATTCAAAATTATCGCATACTTGGCTTTTTCCATTTTTGATACTTCATGTGATGCTTCGCAATTTCCTACTTGGTGGAATTCATGGTGGGAACAATTCGGATCTACACTTGAGATACAAAAACCCGAAATTAGTAAATCTTTTAGCCTCTTCAAATCCCAATTTACTCCCTCAGAAGAAGAAAAAAAAAGATTTATACCATTGCACCTTTTCCACACAAAATTCCATCTACCATGGGTATTCACCTGGTTCGTAGATTATTCAGATGACAAAATTCCAGTCATCCGAAGGAGATTTAAAATTAGATGGTGGGACAGTTTTAAAATACCAAGGAGCCTCTCACCCCCAATTTTTCAACAATGGCTAGATGATAATAAACCAATTTCATTACAGGCACCTCCACAAAGAGCACAGACGCCATTCCAGACAAAGGAACATACCCAGTTCCTTTCCCAAAAATCCCAGATGGCTTCCATGCTAGCTGCAGCAAAAACCCCGGAAGAGATACATGCAATATTCCAAAAATTTGCACCATCCTCATCCAAACAGGACTCTTCAAACGATGAGGAAGAACCAGGAATTGAAAATGCAAATATCCCTATTTTTGGCAACACTGGATTCTAGATGCTGCCAAAATACCGAAAATCTCGGAGGAATAATTGACAGACAAATTGACCGAAATTTACGGAGACACAATTGACGACAAAACTCAGTGCTCCAAATAGTAAAAGCAGAATCTGAGAAGAAGACAAAAATACTGAGGTCATGCATGACCTCATACAACACTCGAATGAATAGTGACGCGGATGAATAGTTAATTTACTAAAATATCCTTGTAATAGTGAATTCCCACTTTGTAATTCTCTTATAAATAGAGAACCCCTCTCCCTTAGTTTCACAAGTTATTTTTTCTGATAGTTTCTCTCTCTTAGTTTAGATTGCTCTTCCTTCTCTCTAGAAGTTTGAAGATCATCAAAGTTCTTATCCAAATTCATAAGTTCATAAGACCTCGGGGAGTCTATGAACTAATATTCCGTTCCTTACCCGATAATTTACCCAGAAATTATCCAATTCACATGATTCAGTTCATCAACTGATTCATACCCAGAAATTATCCAATTTACCCAGAAAATTATCCAATTGACATGATTCAGTTCATCCACTGATTCATAACGAAATTATCCAATTATCCTCTTTGTAAGTACTTTAAAGTTTTGAATAAAATTCACGTTTTTAAATTATAATTATCTTGCAACATGGTTGGTTCTACCACCTACTGCAATTAAATCTACGTCTTTACACTTATTTAAATTCTGCATATGGTTGGCCGAGCCACCTCAATTAAATTCTTGCATTAAACTCCTGCACTTTAATTCACTTAAATTCCTGCAGATCCTTATTCTTATGGCTTCCTTCATGAGGAACCTTAGCTAAGTTAGTTTTTCTCTATTTACCTGTCGTATTTTTACTTATCTTTATACTATTCAGTCTTTTATATACTGTTTTCTTCCCTATTTATTATCCCCTTTAGATCCTCGGCCTAACTTGGTCTATGAACTAATATTCCGTTCCTTACCCGATAATTTACCCAGAAATTATCCAATTCACATGATTCAGTTCATCAACTGATTCATACCCAGAAATTATCCAATTTACCCAGAAAATTATCTAATTGACATGATTCAGTTCATCCACTGATTCATAACGAAATTATCCAATTATCCTCTTTGTAAGTACTTTAAAGTTTTGAATAAAATTCACGTTTTTAAATTATAATTATCTTGCAATATGGTTGGTTCTACCACCTACTGCAATTAAATTTACGTCTTTACACTTATTTAAATTATGCATATGGTTGGCCGAGCCACCTCAATTAAATTCTTGCATTAAATTCCTGCACTTTAATTCACTTAAATTCCTGCAGATCCTTATGCTTATGGCTTCCTTCATGAGGAACCTTAGCTAAGTTAGCTTTTCTCTGCCGTGTTTTTACTTATCTTTATACTATTCAGTCTTTTATATGCTGTTTTCTTCCCTATTTATTATCCCCTTTAGATCCTCGGCCTAACTTGGTATCTATCTATATATATATATATATATATATATATATATATATATATATATATATATGTATGTATATGTCACGACCCGTTCCCGGGCCCGTGACTGGTGCTTTACCCGGGCACCCAAGTAGACATACATCAGAGTAACCAGCGGAATATAAATTTACAACATAAAACAGTGTGAAATAAGAAACAGTTGCCTTTCGGCATGTATATATATACCAAAGGTGAACAGTTACATCCCAAATTTACAACAGGACTACAGACCTCTAAGAATGTAACAACTATGACGGGACAGGGCCCCGCCATACCCCTGAATGTACATAAACCTACAATGATAGGGAAATCATACCCAAAATATAAGCCTCCGGAGAAACGGGGCTTTCCCAAAAGCAGAACGGTGATCCTAGGAGCGGGGATCAATAACCGGAGTACCTCTACCTGCGACATGAACGTAGCCCCCCGAAGGAGGTCAGTACAACAGGTACTAAGTATGTGAAACTGTAAAGTACTGAAATGAAATCATAACATTTTAAAACCAATTCACAAATACGTACGAAACAACCCAATTTAACCGCACATAGTGCCACAGCATAAACAAGAGCAAAATAGATATAACATAACTGGTCTTTTCTAGGCCGCTAATGATCGAAGCAAGGCCAATCGCCCATAGTATCATTATGCGCGCCTAATCCTGGAACTCCCGCAGTCCGCATAGGCCACCTAGGCCCGCATGAGGTACTCCTCACATCGGGGGTAGCTAACCCGCGACATCAACCTGGACTCCCGCAATCCGCATGGCCATATGGACCGCATGAGGTATTCCTCGCATCGGCGTAACACACCCGGAGTGATTCCTGGAACTCTCGCAGCTCCGCATAGGTCACATAGACCCGCATGAGGTATTCCTCGTGACGGGGTAGCTAACCCGCGACAGTAACAAGTCGTGGGTAAGTGATATAATACCAGCACAACGGGCTTATTGTTAAACAACATAAGCACAACAAGAAAAACCCCCTTACACAAACGTCGCAAGATACTAACACACGTAGCATCATAACATGTTTACTTATCAAGCCAACTTACCACACATTCAGAAATCATTACAAGGCTTTCATAATCAAGTAAGTAAACCATTATTTTTATCTTTCTTAAGTTGTTATAACTAACTTCACATAAAGCTAGTATAACACTTAAGCTTTATAATAATCAAAACATTTACATTTGTTTTGAAAACCAAAAGAACTTATCCTTTTAAAACCAAGTATTAATTTCCTTCCGAATAATAATTCATAACTCTTTTTGAAATATTTCAAGATTCTTAACATTTAGTACTTCAAGTCAAAAGTCATCAGAGTGAAATCAAATTCAGTCAACACATGTACGTCTACCGTACTATATATATATATTTCAAATATCATGCTCAAGAGGATAGGAAGAATCACATACCTCCTCGGCTAAATCCACTTGCCGAGTCGAATATGTCGCGCGCAGAGTGTCAACCTATAATAGTCAAAACACGCTTATCAACTTCTAGTTTTACGTAGGATTCTTCTAAGTAAGATCTCTTATTCTACGGAAAATTGGGCAGCACTTCCCCCGTTTCTACTCACTTTTCCATCTTTTTCAAGGCCCGATAACCGTAATTAACATGCTATATTTAAGGTGCAATAATTCAACAACTAAAGAAGGGGATCACACGCCCAAACGGACGCGATTAACAATCTTCCCCTTAACAACAACAATAATTAAAGAAGGGGATCACACGCCCAAACGGACGCGATTAACAATCTTTCCCTTAACAACAACAATAATTAAAGAAGGGGATCACACACCCAAACGGACGCGATTAACAATCTTCCCCTTAACAATAATGTAAATACAGTCCAATGTAAATACAGTCCAAAGTAAATACAGTCCTTTAGTTGGGGTCCTTGGCCAACTATTACAATTTTACTTATCCAAGTTGGTTAGTATGCCGGAATTACTTCATTAATCTTCCAACTTATATTCCAATCTTAATATAAGTTATAGTTACTTTGTTATTAACTTCTTAGCAAGTAATGGATACGTTTTTACCATTTTAATGGCTAACATGCCAATTCTCCATTTAACAAGTTAACAAGATCCAAATCTTTCCAAACCTTACTCCACAAATCTTGTTACACCCCGTAAGTCCAGGACATGTATAAGAGAATGTACGTAAGGAATCAAGACTTGGAAATTGGTACGAAAGGAAGAATTGTTTTTCCGACGGAAAATCTTCCGGACGTCGGAAAGGAAAAATGTTCGTTGTTGAGAATTGGATTCTCAAAATGCATTATTTGAAGAGTAGGGAACTTATTAACATTATGGAAATTTATTTTTACATATTTGGTCATGTGGGGCCCACCCGAGGAATTTTACGTTTTGTGGGGCCCACGAGGGTTACGGAATTTTATGGACGAATGAGAGGGCAACACGTGGCACCTTCCCCACATGCCCTTGGACGAAATTCAGCAAGGTTATATTGGTTATTGACCATCTTGGATGACAAAGTCTTGCTAATTAAGAGCTTGACATTGTTGACCAAGTCAAGAGCCATTTGGCTTGATCCCATTCATCCAATTTTTACATCTGTTGTAATCTAGACCCTCCAATGTGTTTTATATATCATGCTAGTGCAAGACAAGGTCTTTAACACTTAGAAAAATTGAGAGAACCTTGAGCTTAGCCTATGTTGCTCTCGGGTTTGAGCTCCCATCCACACAAAAAAAATTAGTTTGTGATCCATTAGCCACAAGACTTTAAACCAAGGTTCATGAGTGTATTGTAAGTGTATCTCAATAGAAAAATCCCGGAAAGAGAGAGTTTTCGTGTTAGTCACAAGGTGAAAACCTAGTTGCTTTTCTAGGTTTTGATTGGAAATGGAAGAGAAGTTGGTGGTGAACTTCTAAGGGCTTCAAATAGCGGATTGGAACATAAGGAAAGGAGCTAAGAATTGCTAAGGAGCGACTTTGAATCTTGGAAATTTTAAGGGCTTGAAAAGGTATAATCTTGTCGTTTTAGCAATTAAGATTTCTTATTGTTGTAGCTTTGGATTTTAGCAAGCATGAAGTATATGTGTTGAAGTTTTATAAGTTTTATGGATTGTTGTAGCCTAAAATCCGAAATGACATATTAGCCATTTGAAGTTGGATTACAAGTTGGTCGTAGTTAGAATAGTCGCATGTTACTTACTTGAATATTATAGTAGTTATTATCAATTGCGACTTGATATCATGATATGCTAACAACTTGGATTGAAAAGGAAATTGGATAAGAATTGGTATTGTTGTATCCTAGATTGCCGGATTTGGCCTAATAGTTTGTATTAGTTTAATGTCAATTGTGGGGCGGAATTTTACACGTATTGTAAGACGTGTAATCCCCTTTGTTTGGTTGTTGTTTTGAGCCTTAAATGTGGCGTGTTGGTTATTGTATTCGGCCTTGAAAAAGGTGGCAAAGTGAGTAGAAACAAAGGAAGTGCTGCCCGATTTTCCGTAGAATTAGAGACCGTATACTTAGTATTATTCTACGTTAGAGACTAGAAGTTGATAGTCTTGTTGTGACCATTATAGGTTGACACTTCTACGTACGGCGTATTCGGCTTAGCTTGTGGATTTAGCCGAAAAGGTATGTGAACTATCTCCTCTTCTAGCATGATTCCTTAAGATAAAGAAAGTATTTCCTACTCCTTAAATGATCCATTCCTTGGTTGTATTTGGATTGCCTAAAGTAGAATTTGTTCTATGTACTTCCATTGATTGTACTTTAATGTTTAAATTGAAAGTTGTATAATCCATTGCCTTAGTGAAGTTGGATTCTTAAAAGTGAAAGTATTTTACTTAAAGTACATAGAGTCTTGAAAAGGAAGTGGTTTCCAAATCTTTTGGCTAGTGCCTTAGTTCCAAAACCTAAAGATCATTATAATGACTTTAGGGAAGTCAAAGGAGTGATTTACTTAATTGTTTTAAAAGAGGAGAAATGACATAATTTAAGAGAAGTAACTTGTTTTGAAAGGTGTGAGTTACTTGAGGTTTAAAAGTAGAAGAAACTTGTTTTCTATATATTAAGAGACTCGAAGTATTTTGAAAGTTAAGAGACTTGATTTGAAAGTTTGTGTACTTGGTTTTAAGTATAAGTCTCTTAGTTATAGAAAGAATGAAATTGTCTAAAAACCATAAAGGGTTATAACGGCTTTATGGGGAGTTGGTTATAACGACTTTATGGAAGGTTTAGAAAGTTGTCTATTTTGATTAATGGGCATAAGTTGCCTAGATTGTGAAAATTTGAAGTTACTTGGTTTCAAGCTTTGAAATGAGTTTCTAAAAGTATAGTAACTTACTTTGAAAAATAGACACACCGTGATACTACGGGTGTTAGTATCTTGGGGTTTTACACAAAAAGGAGTCTCTTGAAAAGAATGTACGTACATAGTACTTTGGCTTGATAAATTGAGAATTTGTCTAAGTGTGCCTTGATTAGTACTTTGGCTTGATAAATTGAGAATTTGTCTAAGTGTGCCTTGATTAGTACTTTGGCTTGATAAATTGAGAATTTGTCTAAGTGTGCCTTGATTAGTACTTTGGCTTGATAAATTGAGAATTTGTCTAAGTGTGCCTTGATTAGTACTTTGGTTGATAAATTGAGAATTTGTCTAAGTGTGCCTTGATAAGTACTTTGGCTTGATAAATTGAGAATTTGTCTAAGTGTGCCTTGATAAGTACTTTGGCTTGATTAATTGAGAATTAGTCTAAGTGTGCCTTGATAAGTACTTTGGCTTGATTAATTGAGAATTATTCTATGTGTGCCTTGATAAGTACTTTGGCTTGTTTAATTGAGAATTGCCTATGTGTGCTGGTAATAGCCGCCAGTGCTATTGGTATATCGTCATTTCGGGGTCATTCCCCGGGTTTGTGGCATTTGCATATTCCGTGGATTTGCTACCCACGATGCGAGGAATACCTCACGCGAGTCCGTGGGCTTACGCGGTGAAATAGTCCCACGCGGCGTCCGACCTATGCGAGGAATACCTCACGCGAGTCCGTAAGGGCTTACGCGGTGAAATAGTCCCACGCGAGGAATACCACGCGGTCCACGCGACCTATGCGGGTGAAATAGTCCCAGGAGTAGGATTGCTTAATGATACTGCGGGCGGGTGGTCCTGCTTTGATCGTGAGCTTCCTAGTTTATATTGTAAGTATACTACCATTTACTCTCATTGTTAGTAAGGCACAGTGTGCTGTAAATTGACTATCATACATGTCCCCGGATTTGTTTGTGTTACCCTATGGTCATGCTTTTACGATGTGGGATTCCGGGGCATGCGACCACGAGGTATTTAGGACACAGGTGGGACTTGGTGTTCATGTATGCTTATTGGTGTTATATTATATCATGGACTGCCGGCAGTGAGGAAGGATTCCACGGGCATGATTGATATTATGGGCGTGAGACCCATAGTTATATTTGAGTAGTGACTTTGAGGGCCTGCGTCCCTGACTTGATATGACTGCTTATGTATTGTGTACTGTAGGTTGGCTATCATACATGTCTCCTGTTTTGTTTAGACTGTTATGATTTCATTACGATTTCATCGCTCACATACTTGGTACATTCTTCAGATCGACCTCCTACGGGTATGCGCTCACGCCGCAGTTTAGGTACGCAGCTTGGTGATCGGCAGTGTAGGACCTCGCCAGAGTTTTGGGATAGCTCCTTCTGTTCGGGAGTTTATCTTTTTGGTATAAGTTCTTTCAGTACAGGCTTTTGTACAGTTATGGGTACGGCGGGGCCTTGTCCCGTCATAGTTCAATATAACTCTTAGAGGTCTGTATTCATATGTGGGATTGGACTCATGTACGATGTAGTGTCTTTGGTTTATGTATATTATATGGCAGCCTTGTCGGCTTTGCCTTGCACGTACGTTGGTTTTAAAAAAAATGAGGTGTTATTCGATTTCCGCAGTTTACTTAGTTGTTAAGGCAAGGTGCCTGTGTAGGCACCACCACGCCCGGTTCGGGCGTGACAGTGGTATCGTGAGCGCACCCGTAATGTTTACAGACCGTGTCTAGTAGAGTCTTGATTATCGGTGTGTTGCGCGCCACACCCATAAACAGGAGGCTACAGGACATTTAGGAGTTGGTTTCTATTCTTCTCACTCTAAGATCGTGCCATAGAGTTGTGTTAGTAAGATAATTCCTCTCTGACATATTTTTGTGTTACAGTTATGCCTCCAAGGAGGGCAACAGCCGCCAAGAAGGGCAAAAGAGTAACAGGAGCTACTAGTCAGATTCAGAGAGTTGATAGGGCTTATGCCCAGGGTATACTGGATGTTGTTCCGCAGTCGGCGAGTTCTTCTGCGCCAGGTTTTGAGACCCCAAAGACTGAGCCTCCATATTCTCGCCAGAGAAGACTATAGGGTCATGAGGGAAGCAGTTATGTTATTGACCAAGATAGAAGTGCTACGGTTTCATCAGCAGGAGGTTATTCAGCCAATACAGACAGATGTACAGGGGGTAGAGGGCCAGCGCGGAGATCTACGTAAGAGGGCTAGACCGGTTGGTTATCCCGGTGAGTTTTCGGACGAGCTGCCTCAGCAGCGAGTGAGATATTCGTCCAAGCCTACCCAGTACATACCCCCGCAGTTCACAGGTGGGATATTGGACCCCACAAGGTATTTAGGAGCCGGTCCAAGCTCCAGGGGTCGAGGTTCTCGAAGGAGCAGAGGATTTTCTCAGTCGAGGCCACTTTTTCCTCAGTGTTTCCGATGTAGTAAGCGTCATTTGGGGGAATTCCGTTATGGCACGAGTTCTTGTTTTTATTGTGGCCGTCCGGGCCATATTTTGAAGGTATGTCCTTTTAGAAGGAGCACCGGAGAGGTGGCTCAGCCTATGAGGCCGATGGTTGATTCCCTTTCCTCCACAACTGTGCGTCCCCCAGGGCAGGGTATTCAGAGGTCAGGGTGGAGTTTATAGTTCTGGCGGTCCTTCGAACCGCATAGATGACGTGACTACTGGGCAGGATCAGGAGGCAACATCGCACGGGGTTACAGGTATATGTCGATTCTTTTGAATCATACGTGCATTGATAGGTTCAGATTTCGCCTTAGCATATATGTTTTCCCTTTGTTGCTAGTAGTTGTAAAGTGATAGTACCCCTGAGGTAGGGATACCTTGATTAGTAAAGTTGTTATGAATATTGACAAGAATGGTAAGTGAACTGAGACTATAGTTGTGTAGAGTTCACACGTAGTAGTTGTTCCGTAACAGTGTAAGACCGATAGGGATGGATGTGCAGTAGAAATACTTTGGCTTATGTGACAAACCTCTAGTGAATGGGAGGATAGGGTGAGAAGTACCTTGAGATAAGAGAGAGTTTTATTTCAGACTAAGAATGAGAAGTTAAGGGTGACGATGAGTCGGGTTATGGACTCATTTCGGGTCAACCGGTGGTATGGAATGGGGTGATGTCAGTTAGAAATGGTCCTGCTATGTGATAGGGTAACGAGGGTGCAAGGCCCAAGTTTAGTTAATCGTTGTACGAGTTCGTGGATATGTTCCACCGGAACCAGGCCGTAAGGGTCGAGAAGAGCCTTAACGGGAATGTAAGTAACAATATTGCCAAGTTTGGTTAGTAACTCCAAGGATTGGGGAACAGAAACAATATTTGAGATATTGTACATTTACTAAATAAGTTAGAAGTACGAGAAAGAAAGACAAGTAAGAAATAAAGGAACATATTAGCAATTTGAAGTTGGATTACAAGTTGGTCGTAGTTAGAATAGTCGCATGTTACTTACTTGAAGATTATAGTAGTTATTATCAATTACGACTTGATATCATGATATGCTAACAACTTGGATTGAAAAGGAAATTGGATAAGAATTGGTATTGTTGTATCCTAGATTGTCGGATTTGGCCTAATAGTTTGTATTAGTTTAATGTCAATTGTGGGGCGGAATTTTACACGTATTGTAAGGCGTGTAATCCCCTTTGTTTGGTTGTTGTTTTGAGCCTTAAATGCGGCGTGTTGGTTATTGTATTCGGCCTTGAAAAAGGTGGCAAAGTGAGTAGAAACAAAGGAAGTGCTGCCCGATTTTCCGTAGAATTAGAGACCGTATACTTAGTATTATTCTACGTTGATACTAGAAGTTGATAGTCTTGTTGTGACCATTATAGGTTGACACTTCTACGTACGGCGTATTCAGCTTAGCTTGTGGATTTAGCCGAAAAGGTATGTGAACTATCTCCTCTTCTAGCATGATTCCTTAAGATCAAGAAAGTACGTCCTACTCCTTAAATGATCCATTCCTTGGTTGTATTTGGATTGCCTAAAATAGAATTTGTTCTATGTACTTCCTTGAGTGTACTTTGATGTTTAAATTGTAAGTTGTATAATCCATTTCCTTAGTGAAGTTTGGATTCTTAAAAGTGAATGTATTTTACTTAAAGTACATAGAGTCTTAAAAAGGAAGTGGTTTCCAAATCTTTTGGCTAGTGCCTTAGTTCCAAAACCTAAAGGTCATTATAATGACTTTAGGGGAGTCAAAGGAGTGATTTACTTAATTGTTTTAAAAGAGGAGAAATGACATGATTTAAGAGAAGTAACTTGTTTTGAAAGGTGTGAGTTACTTGAGGTTTAAAAGTAGAAGAAACTTGTTTTCTATATATTAAGAGACTCGAAGTATTTTGAAAGTTAAGAGACTTGATTTGAAAGTTTGTGATACTTGGTTTTAAGTATAAGTCTCTTAGTTATAAAAAGAATGAAGTTGTATAAAAACCATAAAGGGTTATAACGGCTTTATGGGAAGTTGGTTATAACGGCTTTATGGAAGGTTTAGAAAGTTGTCTATTTTGAATAATGGGCATAAGTTGCCTAGATTGTGAAAATTTGAAGTTACTTGGTTTCAAGCTTTGAAATGAGTTTCTAAAAGTATAGTAACTTACTTTGAAAAATAGACACACCTTGATACTACGAGTGTTAGTATCTTGGGGTTTTACACAAAAAGGAGTCTCTTGAAAAGAATGTACGTACGTAGTACTTTGGCTTGATTAATTGAGAATTATTCCATGTGTGCCTTGATAAGTACTTTGGCTTGATTAATTGAGAATTAGTCTAAGTGTGCCTTGATAAGTACTTTGGCTTGATTAATTGAGAATTATTCCATGTGATGCCTTGATAAGTACTTTGGCTTGATTAATTGAGAATTATTCTATGTGTGCCTTGATAAGTACTTTGGCTTGCTTAATTGAGAATTGCCTATGTGTGCTGGTACTAGCCGGTTTTGTGCTAGTGGTATATCATTCATTTCGGGGTCATTCCCCGGGTTTGTGGCTGTTATACCCCGTATTTCCAGAGTATGTACGTAAGGACGTACGTAGAAAAGTTTGGACTTTAAAGTAGGCTTGGCCGATTTTATTTGTGCACAACACCCGGTTAGAGTCGTTTTTCGACGAAACGTTTTACACAACTTGCGAAGGGAAAATTCCGGCTATGTCATTTTTAATTTTTGCGGATTTTTCCGAGAGGCGAAACATGTTGGACCAACGAGAGGGCGCCACTTGGCACCCTCTCATTGGCGGAAAAGTGGGGCGGCACATGGGACGAACCAACCCTTGGAGTTGGTAGGATATTTGTGAGGGTTTTAAGGAGTAGGGTCTAGGGGGCACTGGGCATATCTTGGCCCTACACTTGCATAGCACTTGGCTAGATCTTGACCATTGGTTGGCCTTTGGTTAGCCTATAAATACTCCTTGCTCAAGGTTTTCTTCATCCACAAATGTTCCTAAGTCTTGAAAAATACCTCCTCTCCTCTCTGTGTCTCGCCCTAGCCACCCCTCCCCTTTGAGGCCTTTGGCCGAGAGCACCCCTCCCCTCGTCGAGTACCCTCCTAGTGGGGTTGGCCTAGGGGTACACACCCCCTTTGTGGTGTTGTCTCGTATAAATACCCCCCTCTTGGTAGAAATACTCTCCTAGTATTGTTACTATACCCAAATTACCTTAGCCGTATACCTTGTAGTATTCCAAGATTACACTTATACGAAAAGCCCAGAAATATTATTATACTTCCCTTCAGTCACAAAAACGAAACCCTAAGGAAAATCTCCTTAGTTGGTTGAGTATTAAGAAGAAGTTGCGTAGAACTTCTAAGGGTTATTTGGAGCGGGTTGAGCACCGGAGTAGAGCTAAACGTTGCTCAGATCGACTTTATACTCGGATAATTTTGGGCTTATCGAGGTAAACACTCTTGACCTTCTATTGTAATTGGAAATTACATGTTGTAGGAATATATAGTTGAAGTATACTATATATAGTAATGAACATAGTTGTGCGCAATGTCTTTTGACTTAAGCCCAATTTATAAGAGAATTGAATCAGATTTACATAGGATCGTATTTATGAGACTTGTGTAGTTGCTATGAAGTAAATTGTGCACGTCCGTTAGACGTATAAACCCCACTGGTTGGCTTGGTAGCCTACCGATAGGAGGAGATTTACGCTGTGTGTGAAGGAGGTCGCCGAATTTTCTCGTAATATGGAACCGAGTGTTTAGAAGTTAATGACGCGTTTATGGCCTATAGGTGGAAGTACTACGAGTAGCGTATTCCACTTGAAGAGTGGAAAAGGCTAGCAGGGGTACAGTACTGTGGAGCGTATTGCTAATTGTCGATAATCGTCGCGAGGTATGTGAACCTCTTCCTATCCTTTCTAGCATGATGTTTTGTAAACTATGTAGTACGGTAGACGTACATGTGCTAAATGAGTTTGGTTGGTTCAGAACATAGGGTGTTATAATAGCTTTATGGGAAGTTAGTTATAACGACTCTATGTAGGTAGCAGAATGGTTTATTTATTGTAGAAGTTAAGAGACTTGATCTTGAAAGATAAGAGACTTAACCTAATTGACTTGATATGTAACATTTTGTTATAAATGTTGTAAAACCTCATTCGCGAGTAATGAGTACTTGATTTTAAAAGAATAATGTTTTACTGATTTCGGAAATGAGAATAAGTATCGAACAAACCACAGCAGCGCTAATAAAGGGAAATGTATTGACTAATCAAGTATTATTAAAACCAGTAGAAACCTCCATCTGCATAGAAGCTAAGATGAGACAAAATGATATTACATTTCCTAGATCATGGCTGCTGTTATAAGATTGTTATAAACAAGAATAACCTACTCACATATAAGGTATATGTTTCTCAAATTTGTTCTAAAGGAGATTTATATTATTAAGTGATTAATACTATGAACTACAAAACCTTTCGAAAATGAGAAACTTGAGTAATTGAAATTAGGCAAACTTGAACGTTTGGAAAAGAATGTTGTTACGTGATTTTACAAAGAGTAGTGCTTTGAATTACTTAAAAAGATAGTCACTCTATTTTTATACTACGGGTATTGTGTGACTTTTGTGAAAGGAACGGATCTTTAAAGAGTTAATGTATGAAGTACTTTGGGGATAAAAACCCGAACTTGTTAACATAAAGAAGGAAGTACCTTGTGTGAATAACTTGATTATATTGGTTTGTGATAGCCTTGTAATACCTTCTTGTTGATTTGATAAGTAAACATATTAGGATGCTACGTGTGTTAGTATTTTTGTGATGTTTGTGTAAAGGGGTTTTCCCTTGTTGTGCTAATGTTGTTTAACGGTAAGCCGTTATGCTAGTATTACATCACTCACCTCTTGACATGTTTCCGGGGGTTAAGCCCTCCGACGCGGTAGACTCAAAGTGTCCGGGACCATGATTCGAGAATACCTACGCGTCCTGGCCTATGCGCGAACTACGAGTTCCGTGTTAGTGCGCGGCCTTTATGGTCATGCGGTCATGTGGGCTACGCGGATCGCGAGTCCAGACGATGCCGGGAGAGCTACCCTCGATGCGGGAATACCTCACGCGGCCATCGAGTGGCCTACGCGAGTCATGGATGTTCTGTGGCTAGACGCGCACATTAGATATCGTGGCGAGTGGCCGCCTTTGATCATGTGACGGTCTAGACAGATCTCATGATACGCTTTATGACCTGCTTGTAATGCTGGTGTTAGTAGTCGCTATGCCTTCGCATTTACCCCAGACGGTTTTATGATGACACAGTGGACTCGTGTTCATGTGTATTCCTTGGTGCTTTTATATCATAGATCGCCAGTGAGGAAGATATTCCACGCAAGATTGATGTTGTGGGCGAGACCCATTGTTATATTTGAGTGATGACTTTGAGGCGTGAGTCCCCGACTTGACATGATCGCTATTTATCAGGAATCGTAGCTTGGTTATTATACATGTCTCCCGCTTTATATAGACTACTATGATTTCATTTACTGATTTACGCCACATACTTGGTACTGTTATCGACCTCCTTCGGGCCGCGTTCACGCCGCAGTTGAGGTACACCGGGCCGTTGATCCTAGCTCGTGGTCACGTCAGCGTTTGGGAATCTCCGCTCCGAGGCTTATCAGTGGTATAGTCCCCGTAGTAGATGCTTACATTCGTGGTATGGCGGGCCCCGTCCCGCCATTGTTGTCATGTCACTCTTAGAGGTCCGTAGTACTATTGGCGAGAGTATATGGGATGTAATCGTCGATTTAAGTTTTCATATATGTATGCCGAAAGGCAACTTTTCTTCAGATAAACATGTGTCTTCTTTACATTATTTCATGTATTGTTTTATATTCCGCTGATTACTCTGATGTTGTATCACTAGGGTGCCTGGGGTAAGACACCAGTCATGGGCCCGGGTTTGGGTCGTAACAGTGGCATTTGCATATTCCGTGGATTTGCTACCCACAATGCGAGGAATACCTTATGCGGGTCCGTAAGGACTTATGCGGGTGAAATAGTCTCATGCGGGCGGGTCCAGCCTATGCGAGGAATACCTCATGCGAGTCCGTAAGGGCTTATGCGGGTGAAATAGTCCTATGCGAGGAATACCTCACGCGGGTCCACGCGACCTATGCGGGTGAAATAGTCCCAGGAGTAGGATTGCTCAACGACATCGCGCGGTGGTCCCGCTTTGATCGTGAGCTTCCTATTTTATATCAGAGGTATACCATCGCTTACTCTCATTGTTAGTAAGGCACGAGTCAGTAACTTGATTATCATACTTGTTCCTGGATTTGTTTGTGTTACCCTATGGTCATGCTTATACGATGTGGGATTCCGGCACGAGACCACGAGGTATTTAGGACACGCGGGACTTGGTGTTCATGTATCCTTATTGGTGTTATTATATCATGGATCGCCGGTGAGGAAGGATTCCACGCATGATTGATATCACGGGTGTGAGACCCATAGTTATATTTGAGTAGTGACTTTGAGGGCTGCGCCCATGACTTGATATGACCGCTACGTATTGCGGTATCAGAGGTTGGCTATCATACATGTCTCTCGCTTTTGTTTAGACGTTATGATTTAATTACGCATTTACTATTCACATACTTGGTACATTCTTCGCATCGACCTCCTTCGGCCGTGCTCATGCCGCAGTTTAGGTACGCAGTGATTCGGTGATCGGCAGTATAGGACCGCCGAAGTTTTGGATAGCTCCTTCGTCGAGTTTATCTTTTGGTATGAGTCCTTTCTGCATGTGCTTTTGTACGCATGGGTACGGCGGGGCCTTGTCCGTCATAGTTCAAGATAACTCTTAGAGGTCCGTATTCATATGCTGGATTGGACTCACGACGTGTAGTTTCTTTTGTTTATGTATATACGGCACTTGTCGGCTTTGCCCTCGCACGCACGCTGGTTTTAAAAAAAGAGGTGTTATTTAATTTCCGCAGCTTACTTGTGTTGTTAAGGTAGAAGGGTGCCCAGTAGGGCACCACCACGCCCGGGGTTCGGGGTGTGACAGAGTGGTATCAGAGCAGTCAGTCCTCGGAATGTCTACAGACCGTGTCTAGTAGAGTCTTGATTATCGGTGTGTTGCGCGTGTTATACCCCGTAGTTCCAGGGTATGTACGTAAGGGAATACGTACAAAAAGTTTAGCCTTAAAGTTTAGGCTTGGACGATTTCTTTGGGCACAACTCACAAAACGAATAGTTTTCCGACGAAACGTTTCCACGCCTTCGTAGGTAAATTCCGCTATGCCATTTCTAATTTTTGGCGGATTTTTCCGAGAGACGAAACATTTTGGACCAACGGAGGGCGACACTTGTCACCTCCAATTGATGGATTGAAATCGCCCATTTGGACGAATTGGACATGCGAGCACGTTTTTGTGCCTTGTGCACAAGTCAAGGAGTTGCAGGATATTTGTGTATAGTTAATCCTCACCCTACACTTGCCTTGCACTTGTCTTAATCTTGGCCATTGGTTGGCCACTTCTTGATCTATAAATACCTTTAGAGATGAAGAGTTCTTCATCCACAAAGCTTTCCAAGTCTTGAAAATCCTCTCCTCTCCCTTGTAGCCTTTTCGCCCAACACCTCCCCTCCTCACAAGGCCCTTGGCCGAATACACCCCCTCTAGCCTAGTAGTTTGGCCGAGGCCCCCAGCCTAGCCAAAATCTACCCTCCCTTGATAGAAAAGTTGCCTTCTTGTATTGTTATAATGCCCAAAATACCCTAGCCCAAATACCTTAGTACTTAGTAGAAGTTGTGAAGAACTTCTAAGGTTTCTGGAGCATGCAACTTAGAGCAAAACCTTGCTCAGCGCGACTTTTCTAGGATATTATTGGGCTTACCGAGGTAACTAATCCTAACCTCTTTTGAATTAGAGAATATATACTTGTAGTATAAGAATAAGTATTAAATACTTAGAAGAATATTGCGAATAGAATTGAATCTACCACAGTAGGGCGGTTTAAAAGAAGAATAATCAAATCAGATTTTACATAGACTGCTTTCACAGAGACTTATATAGCTCACCGCAGGGAAGTCTGCCCGACTTTCCGTAGAATTGTGAACCCTCTGCTTAGAATGACCTTGAGTAGTCTTTGATAGATATCTGTGACTATTATAGGTGACTCTCACACGACATATTCAACTCAAGGTGGTTTTCACGAGACGGTATGTGATTCTTCCTAAAGCATGATATTTTACAATATATATTGTACGGTAGACGATACGTGTTAACTAAAATATAACTACGGCAATGTCTTTGACTTAAGCCTGAATAATACTTACTAAGAATGTCTCACGCTTAAGCCCGAATAACACTTACAAGAATGCCTCACCGCTTAAGCCCGAATAATAGATCCAAAGCATTTCAAAAGAATCGAATCATTCTTAATGTAAGAGAACTAATTGGTTTTAAACAGAAGCTTAAGAGTTATACTAGCCTTATGGGAAGTTAAGTATAACCACTTAAGATTGATAAAAGAAACAGTTTGCCTATGTGTTTATAACAGACTTATATTGAATTGTGAAAAGAATAATAAGATGGTTTGATAAGTAGACATGATATGATTCTATGTGTTAGTGTCTTGTAACGCTTGTGAAAAGAGTATTCTTGTTGTGCTTATGTTGTTTAACGATAAGTCGTTAGGTTAGTGTAGCATCACCACCTCTTGACATATTACCGGGGTTAAGCTACCCGACGCGGTAGACTCAGCGATCCGGGACCATGATTCGAGAATACCTACGCGGTCCAAGGGACCTATGCGAGCTACGGAGTTCCGTGTTAGCGCGGGTTATACCTCACGCGTCCATGTGGCCATGCGGACGACGAGTCCAGTGACGACGCCGAGGAGTAGCTACCTCGACGCGGGGTTATGTACCTACGCGGCCTATGTGATTGGCCTACGCGGACTACGGAGTCCGTGATTAGGCTTGCATGGTGATACTACGGAAATTGCCTCGCTTCGATCATTCGCATCCTAGAAAAGACTCGCTACGCTTACCTATCACGCTTCTTGTTTGTGATGTGGCACTATGCGCGGTTTCTCGTTGTTTCATACATACTTGCAAAACTGCTTTTAAAATGATATGTTTCATTTAAGTATTTTACGCTTCATATACTTAGTACTGTCAGATCGACTCCTTCGGGCCGCTCATGCCGCAGGTAGGGCAAAGAGTGCTAGATCCACATTCTTAGGATCTCTACGTTGGTGTCTGAGCTCCATCTTTTCCGAGGCTCTACTGGGTATGATCTCCCATTGTAGATAGTTTTGTCAGTCAGGTATGGCGGGCCCCGTCCCGCCATAGTTGTATATTTCCTTAGAGGTTCAGAGTCATGTTGTACAAAGGTCGGATGTAATCGCTAAACTATATTTATATATATATGCCGAAAAGGCGATGTTTTCTCACATAAACCGTGGTCTTGTTTTATAAACTGTTTCATGTCTTGCTTTATATTTCCGCCGATTACTCGATGTATGACTACTGGGTGCCCCTAAGGCACCAAACACGCCCCGAACGTCGTGACAAAAGTGGTATCGTGAGCGCTTAATCCTCGGAAAGTGTCTACGCATCAGATCTAGTAGAAGTCTTGATTATCTGTGTCAGTGCACCACACCAATAATCGTGAGGCTATAAGATATTTAGGATTGGTTTCATTCTTCTCATTCCGAGATCGTGCTTTAGAGTCGGTTATAGGTTGGACCTCTAACGTATTCCTTTCCCGTAATGCTTATGCCTCCACGTAAGGCAACCCGCCCGTGGCGGCGCAAATGGCGGAGTCGCTAGCAGGACACCCAGAGTCACGAGGGCTCGTGCCCGGGCCTATACCGCAGACGGCGAGTTCTATGACGCCGCCACCCAAAGAGACCACGCACCACACTTCCCCGCCCCACACCGGGCGGAGGAGTTAGGGTACAAGGAGATGGCCCACCTTTGGCTAAAGTCAGGCCCGACACGGCGAGAGGCCGACGCGTAGCCTGGGCCCAGCTCCACGGCCGCATCTGTGGTACACCCGAGGGCAGATAGTTTGAGGCTACGAGATTTCTTGAGTTGTAGCCCGCCAGAGTTTTACGGGTCGAGGCCGGAGGATGATCCGCAAGAGTTCATCCGTCAGCTTCAGAGGATCATGAGGGTGATTAAGGCCTCAGAGACAGAGTCTGTGACCTTCGGTTCAGACGGCCGCGTGATACCGCAGCCGATTGGTTTGATTCACGGAGTTATCCCGGGAGAGCACGCGTCCCCGCCTACTGGGATGAGTTCTCGAGGCTTTCTCACTCACTTCTTGCCTCCACAGATGGCGATGAGGGCGCGGCCGATAGATTTTTACCATCGAGGCAGAGGACGACCGCCGTGGAGTACAATGTCGAGTTTGATTCATCGGCTCGATATGTCCCAAAGATTGTAGCAGATATGGAGGATGGTGCACCGCTATGTCACCGGGCTAGACGACTATATGGCCGAAGTCATGCGTGTGTTTCTCCACCGTATGGACATTACCCGCACGCAGCTCACGCTTGACGATGTGAGCGTAGAGACCGCCGTTGACAGTGCGCAGGTTAAGACCAGACGGCAGGTCTTTTGGTGGCTATCGTGGTGGCGGCCTCAAGAAGAGCCTAGATTTGCACCACAGCCCAGAGCACTCCTCGCGCCGCCCTCAAAGACAACCAGATATTCGAGGGCGCACAGGGCCCCGTGACTTCGTGACGCCCGTAGCGCAGAGGTATCGCCGATCGACCACCTCGCTGTGGCCGACGCAGATCCCACTTCGAGTTGTGGTGCTACGGAGTTTGTTTCAGCCAGGCCGCAGGTCACTATGCGAGGAACCGTCCACCAAGGGCGGCTTGATGGTAGGGTCACCACGTTCTTTCACGGTCTTTCATCCTCGACAGCTACTCGCCTCGAGGGCAAGGTACTCATGGACCGGCAGGTCGCGCAGCAGGTCGTGGGCGCTGGTCTCAGCTTCTAGCGGTCCTCGAACCGCATTTATGCTTTGTCCACCGACAAGATCGTGAGGCCTCACCGATGTCGCCACGTACTTTATCGCTTCGGGTTTGATGTGTATGCTTTGATAGATCCGGTTCTACTCCCTATATATCTCCCTTGTTGCTAGTAGGATAGTGGATAGAGCCCGAGTCCATAGACCTTTCGAGGTAGCTACGCCATGGTGATTCTGGTAGCTCGGCGTATATGAGCTTGTCCCGTGACTATTTACGTCGCTTGACCCTAGCCGACTTGATAGATTTGGAGATGACCGACTTCGACGTGATTATGGGACGGATTGGCTAGCTTCTGCTACGCCAATGTTGATCGCAGAGAGTAGTACGGTTCCAGCTTCGGCGAGCCATTGTTGAGTGGAGGAGCACCAGACGCCGGTGGGTAGGTTTATTTCCTACCTCAAGGCTAGGAAGATGGTGCGCAGGCGGGTATATCTACCATCTCGCTCGTGTTTGATATCAAGTCGCGCACCAGATTTTCGCCGGCCCAGAGTCACGAGTTCCCGCACGTGTTTCCGATGACCTCCCGGCATCCTCCCGAGGGAGATTGAGTTTTGTATTGACATATTGCCGCACACTCGGCCTATTTCCATTACGCCATACGTAACGGCACCGCCGAGTTGAGAGAGTCAAGGATCACCAGAGATTTGGCCGGAGAAGCGGCTTCATCGTGCCTAGTGTTTCTCCCGGGAGCGCCAGATTGTTCGTGAAGAAGAAGGACGACGCCGCGCACGTGTGTTGATTACGCACAACAAGGTGACCATTAAGAATGATACCCTTCCTGTGATTGATGATTTGTTCGACCCAGTTGCAGTGCGAGATGTTTTCCAAGATTGATCCGCGATCGCTATCATCAAAGTAGTCGAGAGCGGATGTCCCTAGGATCGCATTCAGACCCGCAGACGCATTATGAGTTCGTGGTCATGTCTTTGGTCGACCAATGCTCCGGCGGTATTCATGGATTTGATGAACCGAGTGTTCAAACCATTTTTGGACACGTTTGTGATAGTGTTCATCGATGATATCTTGGTTTATTCTCGCCAGAGTGAGCACGCGAGCATTTGAGGACTGTGGCCGACAGCTTCTCCAGACCAGCTTGTACGCCAAGTTTTCCAAATGTGAGTTTTGGTTGACTTGATGGCGCTTTCGGGCATATTGTCGGGCCGATGGCATTCGTGGATACGACCAAGATCGAGGCAGCCAGACTTGGCCTAGACCTACTACTCCGGCAGAGGTTCGCAGCTCGGGCCTTGCAGATATTATCGCGTTCAGAGAAGTTTGCTTCATCTTCGCACCATTGACTAGGCCGACTCGTAAGGCGCAAGTTTCGATGGATCGATGCTTGGGAGCAGTGGTTTCCTTGGAAAGAGAGATCGACGACCGCCTCGCTCTTACTCTTCCGCAGGTCCAGATGGTTATGTCGTGTATTGTGACGCCGTGCATCGGGTTGGGATGTGTGTTGACGCAGATGGCAGTGGTTATAGCATATGCATCCCGACACCAAGAAACACGGAGGAACTACCCCACCCATGATTTGAGTCGCACCGTGATTCACGCCAAGATCCGAGGCACTATTTGTATGGGGTTCACGTGGATATTTATACAGCACCACAAGAGCCTCCAGATATCTTCACCAGAGGAGCCGAACTTACGATGCAGACGGTGGTTAGAGTTGCTTAAGGATTACGATGTTGATATCCCGTACCACCCGGGAAGGCCAACGCCAGGCGTATGCCTTAGTCGTAGGTCGACGGGAGCCTATCGATGTACACCAGAGAGGAGGGACATGGTTCGTGATTTACATCGCTTAGCTAGCCTTGTGTCCGCTTGATTGATTCCGATAGCAGTGGGGTTAGAGTTCGTGAGGTTGCCGAGTCTTCCATCGCCGGCGAGGTGAAGATGCAACAGCTCGAGGATCCACTTTGATTCGATATCGTGATACGCCTCTTCGTGAGGGCAAGGGTCCTGAGGTAGCACCGATGGGTGCTAAGGTTTGAGGCGCATTGTGTGTTCCAGATGTTTCGTGACTTCGGCAGTTCTTGGGGAAGCACACAAACAAGCTACTCTATCCATCCGGGGTCGACCAAGATGTACCACGACCTTAGATCTGTGTATTGGTGGGATGGCTTGAAGAGGGACGTTGCAGAGTTCGTAGCTCAGTGCCCGTGTTGTCAGCAGGTGAAGGTAGAGCACCAGAGGCCTGGTGGTTTGTTACAGGCGATAGAGATCCCGACCTGGAAGTGGGAGGTAATCAACATGGATTTTATCACAGGATTACCTCGCACTCAGAGGAGACATGATTCTATATGGGTTATCGCCGATGGTCGACAAAATCAGCCCACTTTCTTCCCGTCAGACGACTTTTTCTACCGAGGATTATGCCGACTTTACATCCGAGAGATTGTCGATCGCATGAGTCCCTACTTCGATCATATCGCATGCAGGAGCCCGCCACGCTAACTTCCTGAGGTCCTTCCGCAGGGTTTAGGGACGCAGTGAGCTCGAGTAATCGCATTTCATCCACGCATGCATTGACAGCAGAGCGCACTATCCGCACTTCGAGGATATGTCGCGAGCCCGTGTTATTGACTTCATGGTAGTTGGGAGGATCATTTGCCTCTAGTTGAGTTCGCAGATAATAATAGCTACCACCCAAAGATTCGGATGGCGCCTTATGAGGCCTTGTATGGGAGGAAGTGCAGATCGCCTATAGGTTGGTTCGATGTGGGCGAGGCAAATGGGACCAGATTTGGTACAAGAGCAGTGGATAAGGTGAAGCTTATCCGAGAGCGGCTATCGACACCGTAGTCGATGTAAGTCGATGCAGATCATCATCGCGCAGATCTTGAGTTCGAGGTTCATGATTGGGTTTTCCTAGGTGCCACCCATGAAGCGGTGTGATGAGATTCGGAAGAAGGGGAAACTCACTTCAGGTACATCGGGCCGCTTCAGATTGTCCGCAGGGTAGGCAAGGTTGCCTATGAGTTGGATCCGGCCGTCCGATCCGAGGCAAGGCATCCGGTTTTTCACGATCTACGCCGAGGAGATGATCGGATCCATCTAGTGGTACACCCGATTGACGATGTCCAGTGTGACCGGTGGGTTATCGTGATGAGATTCCCATAGCGATAGTCGATCGTCGTTAGGCGCCCGCGACCAAGGACGTGGCTTCCACAAAGTCTTGTGGCGAACGAGCTCGGGAGGAGATGACGTGGGAAGCCGAGGAGGACATGAGGCAGAAGTATCCTCACCTATTCCCCACACCTCCAGGTAATTCACTTTCCTACTTGTAAATTTCCATTATCATTTATGCCTAAGTGTTGTTTTGTGGCCGCGTGTGGCATTTGCAAACTGTTTAAGTTATGAAGAATCTTATCGTTAACTGTCTTGGGAAGGAACATTCGGGACGAATGTTTCGGCGAGGGGAGAATGTTATACCTCGTAGTTCTGTGGTATGTACGTAAGTGGAATACGCATAAAAGTTTAGCCTTAAAGTTTAGGCTTGGACGATTTCTTTGGGCACAACTCACAAAACGAATAGTTTTCCGACGAAACATTTCCACAGCTTTCGTAGGGTAAATTCCGGCTATGCCATTTCTAATTTTTGCGGATTTTTCCGAGAGACGAAACATTTTGGACCAACGGGAGGGCGACACTTGTCACCCTCCAATTAATGGACTTGAAATCGTCCATTTGGACGAATTGGACATGGTGAGCACGTTTTTTGTTCCTTGTGCACAAGTCAAGGAGTTGGTAGGATATTTGTGTATAGTTAATCCTCACCCTACACTTGCCTTGCACTTGTCTTAATCTTGGCCATTGGTTGGCCACTTCTTGACCTATAAATACCCCCTTAGAGATGAAGAGTTCTTCATCCACAAAGCTTTCCAAGTCTTGAAAATCCTCTCATCTCCCTTGTAGCCTTTTCGTCCAACACCTCCCCTCCCTGAAGGCCCTCGGCCGAATACACCCCTCTAGCCTAGTAGTTTGGCCGAGGCCCCCAGCCTAGCCAAAAATCTACCCTCCCTTGGTAGAAAAGTTGCCTCTTGTATTGTTATAATGCCCAAAATACCCTAGCCCAAATACCTTAGTACTTAGTAGAAGTTGTGAAGAACTTCTAAGGTTTCCTGAGCATGCAACTTAGAGAGCAAAACCTTGCTCAGCGACTTTTCTAGGATATTATTGGGCTTACCGAGGTAACTAATCCTAACCTCTTTTGAATTAGAGAATATATACCGTTGTAGTATAAGAATAAGTATTAAATACTTAGAAGAATATTGCAGAATAGAATTGAACTGCTACCACAGTAGAAGGGTTTAAAAGAAGAATAATCAAATCAGATTTACATAGGACTGCTTTCACAAGAGACTTATATAGCTCACCTGCAGGGAAGTGCCCGACTTTCCGTAGAATTGTGAACCCTCCGCTTAGAATGACCTTCGAGTAGTCTTTGATAGATATCCGTGACTATTATAGTCGACTTCTCAAGGCGACATATTCAACTCAAGTGTGGTTTTCACGAGACGGTATGTGATTCTTCCTAAAGCATGATATTTTACAATATATATAGTACTGTAGACGCATACGTGTTAACTAAAATATAACTACGCAATGTCTTTGACTTAAGCCCGAATAATACTTACGCAATGCCTCACGACTTAAGCCCGAATAACACTTACTAAGAATGCCTCACGCTTAAGCCCAATAATAGAGATCCAAAGCATTTCAAAAGAATATCGAATCATTCTTAATGTAAGAGAACTAATTGGTTTTTAAATGTGTTAAGAGTTATACTAGCCTTATGGGAAGTTAAGTATAACCACTTAAGATTGATAAAAGAAACAGCTTTTGCCTATGTGTTTATAATGACTTATATCAATTGTGAAAAGAATAATAAGATGGTTTGATAAGTAGACATGATATGATGCTACGGTGTTAGTGTCTTGTAACGCTTGTGAAAAAGAGTATTCTTGTCAGGCTTATGTTGTTTAACGATAAGTCGTTAGGTTAGTATAGCATCACTCACCTCTTGACATATTACCGGGGTTAAGCCGCCTCCGACGCGGTAGACTCAGTGTCCGGGACCATGATTCTAGAATACCTCACGCGGTCCAAGGGACCTATGCGAGCTACGGAGTTCCGTGTTAGTGTGCGGGTTATACCTCACGCGTCCATGTGGCCATGCGCGACGACGAGTCCAGTGATTTACGCCGAGGAGTAGCTACCCTCGACGCGGTTATGTACCCTACGCGGCCTATGTGATTGGCCTATGCGACTACGGAGTCCGTGATTAGGCTTGCATGGTGATACCACGCAATTGGCCTCGCTCGATCATTCACGCCTAGAAAAGACTATTCTGCGCTTACCTATCACGCTCTTGTTTGTGATGCGGCACTATGCGCGGTTTCTCGTTGTTTCATACATACTTGCAAAACTGCTTTTAAAATGATATGTTTCATTTAAGTATTTTACGCTTCATATACTTAGTACCGTCAGATCGACTCCTTCTGGGGCTGCTCATGCCGCAGTAAGGGCAAGCAGTGCTAGATCCACATTCTGGATCTCTACGTGCGCCTGAGCTCCATCTTTCCGAGGCTCTACTTTTGGGTATGATCTCCCCGTCAGATAGTTTTGCATAGCCAGTGGTATGGCGGCCCTGTCCCGCCATAGTTGTATATTTCAGAGGTCTGTAGTCATGTTGTACAAAGGTTTGATGTAATCGCTAAACTATGTTTATATATATACGCCGAAAGGCGATGTTTTCTCACATAAATCGTGGTCTTGTTTTATAAACTGTTTCATGTCTTGCTTTATATTTCCGCTGATTACTCTGATGTATGACTACTTGGGTGCCCCGGTAAGGCACCAGTCACGGGCCCCGGAACGGGTCGTGACAGCGCGCCACACCCATAAACAGGAGGCTACAGGACATTTAGGAGTTGGTTTCTATTCTTCTCACTCTAAGATCGTGCCATAGAGTTGTGTTAGTAAGATAATTCCTCTTTGACGCATTGTTGTGTTACAGTTATGCCTCCAAGGAGTAGCAGGAGCTACTAGTCATACTCAGAGAGTTGATAGGGCTTATGCCCAGGGTATACCGGATGTTGTTCCACAATGAAGAGTTCTTCTCACGCTGTGTTTTGAGGCCCCAAAGACTGAGCCTCCGCTTCGCTAAGAGAAGACTTAGGGTCATGGGAAGCCATTATGTTATTGACCAAGATAGCGTTCTAAGCTTCATCAATAGAGGTTATTCGACCAAGACAGCATGTGTACACAGGGGTAGAGGGCCATGAGATCAATGTAAGAGGGCTAGACCGGTTGGTTATTCCGATGAGTTTATGGACGAGCAGCCTCAAAGAATGAGTGAGATATTCGCCCCACCACCCAAGACATACCCCGCAGCTCATGTGTGGGATATTGGACCCCACAAGGTATTTAGGAGACGGTCCAAGCTCCGTGGGTCGAGGTTCTCGCAGAAGCAGAGGATTTTCTCACGAGGCCACTTTTTCCTCGAGCCTGATGAAGTAAGCGCCATTTGGGGAAATGTCGCATGGCACGTGTCTTTGTTTTTATTGTGGCCGTCCGCCATATACCGAGGGTATGTCCTTTTAGAAGAGGCACCTGAGGTGGCTCACCTTATGAGGCCTGTAGTTGCTCCTTTCCCCACACTGGCCCCCGTGACAGTGTTCGGATGTCACCACCGTGGTAGAGGTCAGGGTGGAGTTTATAGTTCTGGCGGTCCTTCGAACCGCAGAGGTGACGTGACTACTGGGCAGGATCAGGAGGCGACATCGCACGGGGTTACAGGTATATTTAGATTCTTTTGAATCATACGTGCGTTGATAGATTCAGATTTTACCCTAGCGTACATGTTTTCCCTTTATTGCTAGAGTTGTAAAGTGATAGACCCAGAGGTAGGGATACTTTGATTAGTAAAGTGAGAAGTTAAGAATATTGACAAGAATGGTAAGTGAGCTGAGACTAGAGTTGTGTAGAGTTCACACGTAGAAATTGCCCCATGACAGTGTAAGACCAATAGGGAAGATTGTACAGTAGGAATACTTTGGCTTATGTGACGAACCTCTAAGTGAATAGGGGATAGGGTAAGAAGTACTCGAGATAAGAGAAAGATTTATTCCGCACTAAGAATGAGAAGTTAAGTGTGACGATGGTCGGGTTATAGACTCATTTCGGTCAACCGATAGTATGGAATGGGTGATGTCGCTAGAAATGGTCCCGCTATGCGATAGGGTCCCGAGGATGCCAGCCTAAGTTTAGTTAATCGCTGACGAGTTCGTGGACGTTGCTCCACCGGAACTAGGTCGTAAGGACCGAGATGAGCCTTAGCAGGAAATTCAAGTAGCATAATGGCCAAGTTTGGATAGTAACTCCAAGGATTGGAGAACAGAAACAAAATTTGAGATTTTGTACGTGTACTAGATGAGTTTGAAAGTACGAGAAAATATGACAGGTAAGAAATAAAGTGTAACGACTGCCCGGTTCAAGCATCGTGCCTTACCGGCACCCTAGTGATACATACATCGTAGAAAATCACGAACATAAAACATGAGTCATTTAACAAGGGATATAATAAATAAACAAAGCAACCAAAAACAGCTTGCCTTTCAAGATATACATAAAACTCGAATAGCTTTAATCCTTTTACAACCCCGCCACAACAAGATTACATGCACTTAAGATATACACGACTATGACGACAGTGTCCCGCCATACCCCGAATGTACAAGAACCTACAACTCAGTGGAACACCTACTAAAAGATAAGCCTCCGAGAAACGGAGCTTCAAATGCGCTGAATCGTGATCCCATGAGCGAGGATCCACGATCGATGTACTTACCGCGCAAGATGAACGCAGCTCAAGGAGGTCGCATAACAGTACCAAGTATGTGAAACTGCATAACATCAGAAATGAAATCATACTAGTCTATATAAAGGTGAGACACGATGATAACCAAACTACGCTCACAACATAAAACAATCATCACTCCAATATAACTACGGGTCTCACGCCCACAACATCAATCGTTCGCATTATGGCCGCATGCCCCTAACATCAGACGGCAGACATGTCCATGATGCAACAATAATACCAATGTCCCATGGCCACATGCCCCGGACCTGCAGATCGGTGTAGACATGTCCACGTGACTCAACAACAAGACAAAGAATCCAAATGGAAGCATACCCGCGGCGCACGATCGTGTCGTGATGTCCAAAGGGAAACAATAAGACAACATTCCAAATGGACGATACCCGCGCGCCACGATCGTGGTCAAGATGTCCAAAGGGAAACAATAGACAAAGATTCCAAATGGACGATACCCGCAGCGCCACGATCGTGGTCGTGATGTCCAAAGGGAAATCACAAGGCGATAATCAAATGGAAACATACCCGCGCGCTACGATCGTGTCAAGATATCCAAAGCGACAACTACAAGACCTTAACCAAATGGAAGCATACCCGCGCGCCACGATCGTGGTCGTGATGTCCAAAGCGATTAACAACAATAATACTATCAACAGAACGCATCTGCGGAATTTCTCCGTCACACGCCAAGACGCTCCAAGTAAGTTCTCAACTACCAACCGACTCTATCGAGAGACGCGTAGAATACGTAAACACAACGCTTGTACAATAAAGACTATCATCACAAGCATAGGCAAGTTTCACAACAACAAGCATAGGCAAGTTTCACACAACTCAAAGTACTTTCATTTTATGCCAAAGTCCGGTTTTTAACCCCAAAGTACTACATAATAAGTTCTTTAAAAGAGATCCATTACTTTTATAAAAGTCACCCGACCCGTAGTATTAGAATGACCAACCCATCTTCCTTTTCAAAATCAAGTAACAACATTCCTTTCCTAAGTTCCGCTTGCCTAGTTTCAATTACTCAAGCTTCTTATTTTCAAATGGTTTCATAGTTCCCAAACTTAATCACTTGATTCCTTTTAGAACAATCGAGTAACATATGTCATATATGTGAGTAGTTTATTCTGCTTATAACGATCTTATTACAAAGCATGATCTAGAAAATGTAATATCATTTTGTCTCATCTTAGCTTCATGCAGATGGAGGTTTCACCGGTTTTAATACAACACATCATTATTCAATACATTTTCCTTTATTAACGCCGCAGTTGGTCCTGTCGATACACATTCTGATTTCCGAAATCAGTCAAATATTATTCCTTTAAAAACCAAGTACTCACTACTCACGAATGAGGTTTCACACAACATTCACATTAAAACAAATAAGTTAAGTCTCTTATCTTATAAGATCAAGTCTCTTAACTTCTAACATCAGTAAACCATTTTCACTTACATAAGGTCGTTATAACTAACGTCCCATAAAGCTATTATAACACCCTATGTTTTAAACCAACCAAGTCACTTAGCACATGTACGCTCACCGTACTACATAGTTCACAACAATCATGCTAGAAAAGATAGGAAGAGGTTCACATACCTCGACGATTTATCGACAATAAGCAAAATGCTCCAAGTACTAAAACCTTGCTAGCCCTTTCCACTCCTCGATTAGAATACGCTACTCTTAGTACTTTAACCTATAAAGGTCACAAACGTCTATTAACACCAAAACACAAGTTTTCTATCTTTCTATAGAAAATTCGGCAAAGACTCCCCGCAACAACAGAATCTCCTCCTCTATCGAGGCCGCTACCAAGCCAACCATGGGTTTACACGCCTACCCGGACGTGTACAATTCTACTCAGTAATACTACACAAGTCTACTGCAATACAGTCCTATGTAAATACAGTCATTGGGCTTTATTCTTCAGCTTAAGTCAAAAGACATTGCCGAATACTAAGTATAGTTCCATATATAGTATACTTCAACTATATACTCTAACAAACATGTAATTTCCAATTACAATAGAGGACAAGATAATTACCTCGATAAGCCCAAAATTATCCGAGTTTAATGTCGCTTCCCGAGCAAGGTTTAGCTCCACTCCACGCGCCCAAACCACTCCAAACAACCCTTAGAAGTTCTAACCAACTTCTACTCACATACTTCAACCAACTATGAAGATTTCCTTAGGGTTTGGTTTGAGACTAAAAGGACAAAAGGTAGTATTCTGACTTCACGAAAGAGGTATCTTTGGAATACTACAAGGTACAAGGCTAAGGTATTTTGGGCATTATAACAATACTTGGAAGACAACTTTCTACCATGTGGGTAGGCCTGGCTAGCACAACTAGGCTGAGTGAGGTGTTCTCGCCAAGGGCCTCTTTCTAAGGGGAGAAGGAGTTGGACGAGAGCAACAACAAGTGAGAGTGAGGGATTTCAAGACTTAGACAAAGTGAGGAGTGAATGAATAAGTCTTCACAAGTGGAGTGGTATTTATAGCAAAGCCAAAGGCCACCCAACGGCCAAGATCTAGCCAAGTGCTACAAGTGTAAGGCCAAGATCAAGCCGTGCACCCTAACCCTACTCCACAAATCCTCACAAATATCTACACAAATATCTACCACAACTTGCCCATCAATTCGCCCTAGCCGCCTTTTTCAGTCCACCAACGAGGTGCAAGTGTTGCCCTCTCGCTGGTCCAAAACGCTCCGCCTCTAAAAATTCGCAAAAATACTAAATGACATAGCCGAATTTTCCTTCGTAGTTTAGTAAAACGCTTCGCGAAAAAACGACTTAATCGGTGTCAGGCAATAAATATTTCGCCAAGGTGCATACACTGGGTGACACGTGTCGCCCCCCGATTCGCCCAGAATATTTCGTCTTCCGAAAATATCCAAAATACCGGAAATCTCAAAATTCTAATATAATCTATGAAGTCCAAATACCAAATCTGGGAATCCAATTCCCATTAACGAACCTTTTTCTTCACAAATAACCGGAAACTTTTCCGTCGAAAACTCACATCTTTCTTTCTTTTCAAAATTTACAGACTTACTCGCACGCACGCCCTCACATACATACCCCGCAACTACGGGTATAACATTCTCCTCCTTAGAAACATTCGTCCCGAATGTTCCTTCTCAAGACGGATATCGATGAAGTTCCTCTAACAAGTTGTCAACGCCACACCGCCACGAAATAACACACGTTATCTTCCTCCCTTACTCATTGCACCTTCTCAAACACTAGAACTCTCCCAAAGACGCACTCATACTTCGGGCCATTACTCCGCTCAAAATCTCCGAGTCACTACCTCCAAACTTGGTCATCTTACTAACCTCAAACTTCCTAAGGCCATTCCCGCCTTTACGAACCGCTCGGTCGAACGCGCCCACGAACTCATACGATGATCATACAAACTTGGGCCTAGCATCCTCGTGACTCTACCACCGGTGACCACCCAGAATCGACTCACCCCAAACCGGTTACTGGGTTGACCCGCAAATGGTCCTCAACCCGACCCCAATCGCGCTAAACTCTTGTTCCCGATCCGAACAATCTTACTAATTCACATCACGAAAGCTACCACTTCCATCTCACACTACCCACTGACTTATCACACAAATAAATCCCACGCACTACTACTCGATAAGTGGTCAAAAATAAATCTTTAACTCAAGACGACCTTACCCCTAAGGTCTCGGGCCGTGACATAGTCTAAGGTTCACACTTACCATGCCCCCACACGTATCCTCCCAACTAACCATACATTCTAACTCACACATATCACAATGCTATCCGTACATAGCACACAACATCGAGACCATCATAACCAAAGATACCAAAACTCTAGAGGGTTATGATATACCGAAGCTACCGCCCACTCTAATCATAGTTCACCCGCAGGCGATACCGTAGGCGTGATGAACCACCCATGATCCTCGGCGTCGAGTCGTGAACATCCGCGCTTCCCTTGGCCTGACAGCCTCGCAAATGGCCCCGCCGGCCGCATGTAAAACAAACTCCCAATCTAGCACGACACTCTCCAAAATGGAGTCTACCACAATGATCACAACGAGGTGGTGGCTTCACCGTTAACACCCCGCTCGCAAAATCAACCTCGAGCCCCGACCGCCTCAAGACGGCGGAGGACTACTCAGACCGGGGGTATATAACTAGCTCACGAGGCGGTCCGCTCGAAAGCCACCAGCGACCCCGCCCCGCCTCTTCTCGCTGATCCAGTGTCATTCCGCCGACCCTCCGTGCCTCACATCCTAGTGCATGAGCTCGCATGCGGGCAATGTCCATGCCCGGCCAAGAGAAACACCCGCACAAGATTCGCCATATAATCATCAAGCCCGGACGAGCGACGCACCCTATCCTCCATATCCGCAACTAGCGCAGGACATATCGAGCCAAAGAATCGAACTCGACATTGTACTCCCGACAGGCGCCTCTCTCGCCTCAAGAATAAAATCGTTTACCGCGTTCTCCTCATCCGCGAGGCAAGAAGTGCGCGAGGAAAGCCCCAAAACTCATCCCATACCGCTGGAGTGCATGCTCTCCCGAAAGCTCCCATGAATCAAACCAATCGATCGCAGATCACGCACCGACGCGTAACCAAAGGTCACAGACTGCTTTCAAGCCTCGATCACCCGCGACGATCCGTCAGAATCGCCGGATGAACTCTCGCGATCATCCTCGTGCCTCACCCATAAAACTCGCGTTACAACTCGTAAAGTCCCGTGAGCCTCAAACTATTCGCTTGGGCGAATCCATCGGTGCATCGAATCGAATCGCCGTGATCCACTTATCTCATATCCGCCACGACCGCCAAGAATCGGGCCATCTCTCAGGACCCATCTCCCCGCTTCCGCATCGTGGACCTGAGGCTCGTGTATCAGAGTCTCGCAGCCATCGCCGCGCTTTAAACTCGCTGTGCCGGGCGGCGCACGAAACTCGGGCCGCCGAAGCACTGCCTCGTATCGACCGCTCGCGCCGAACTCCTCTCAGATTCACTAGCAGCCTCCTCGGCCGCTTTGCCCTTCTGGCTCGCTGCTTTGGCGCGAGGCATAATCGTAAAACGAGATACGCTGAGGGTCCAACTTACAACACGCCTCTAAGGCACGATCTCGTAATGAGAAGAATGGAAACTAATCTTAAATGTCCTATAGCCTCCTCGACATAGACGTGGTGCACAACACACCGATAATCAAGACTTACTAGACACGGTCAGTAGACACTTTCCGAGGATTAATCGCTCGATACCACTTTTGTAACGACTGCCCGGCCCGCATCGTGCCTTACCCCGCACCCTAAAGGATACATACATCGTAGAAAATCACGAACATAAAACATGAGTCATTTAACAAGGGATATAATAAATAAACAAAGCAACTAAAAATAGCTGTTTTCAAGATATACATAAAACTCCGAATGCTTTAATCCTTTTACAACCCCGCCCACAACAAAGATTACATGCACTTAAGATATACAATGACTATGACGGACAGGTTCCCGCCATACCCCGAATGTACAAGAACCTACAACTCAGTGGAACACCTACTAAAAGATAAGCCTCCGAGAAACGGAGCTTCAAATGCTACCGAATCGTGATCCCATGAGCGAGGATCCACGATCGATGTACTTCTACCGCAGATGAACGCACTTCAAGGAGGTCAAGATAACAGTACCAAGTATGTGAAATCAGCATAACATCAGAATGAAATCATACTAGTCTATATAAAGCAGAGACATGATGATAACCAAACTACGCTCACAACATAAAACAGCATCACTCCAATATAACTACGGGTCTCACGCCCACAACATCAATCAGTTCGTGACATGGCCGTGATGCCCTAATATCGTGACGGTGTAGACATGTCCATGATGCAACAATAATACCAATGTCCCATGGCCACATGCCCCCGGAATTTGCATCGGTGTAGACATGTCCATGTGACTCAACAACAAGACAAAGAATCCAAATGGAAGCATACCCGCGCGCTACGATCGTGGTCAAGATGTCCAAAGGGAAACAATAAGACAACATTCCAAATGGACGATACCCGCGCGCTACGATCGTGTCGCGATGTCCAAAGGGAAACAATAGACAAGATTCCAAATGGACGATACCCGCAGCGCCACGATCGGGTCAAGATGTCCAAAGGGAAATCACAAGGCGATAATCAAATGGAAACATACCCGCGCGCCACGATCGCGGTCAAGATATCCAAAGCGATTAACCACAAGACCTTAACTAAAATGGAAGCATACCCGCAGCGCCACGATCGTGGTCAGATGTCCAAAGCGATTAACAACAATAATACTATCACCGCGAACGCACTGCGGAATTTCTCCGCCACACGCAGACGCCCAAGTAAGTTCTCAACTACCAACCGACTCCTCTATCGAGAGACGCCAAATACGTAAAACACAACGCTTGTACAATAAAGACTATCATCACAAAGATAGGCAAGTTTCACAACAACAAGCATAGGCAAGTTTCACACAACTCAAAGTACTTTCATTTTATGCCAAAGTCCGGGTTTTTAACCCCAAAGTACTACATACGTTAAGTTCTTTTAAAAGAGATCCATTACTTTTATAAAAGTCACCCGATACCCGTAGTATTAGAATGACCAACCCATCTTCCTTTTCAAAATCAAGTAACAACATTCCTTTCCTAAGTTCCAGTTTGCCTAGTTTCAATTACTCAAGCTTCTTATTTTCAAATGGTTTCATAGTTCCCAAACTTAATCACTTGATTCCTTTTTTAGAACAATTGAGTAACATATGTCATATATGTGAGTAGTTTATTCTTGTTTATCACGATCTTATTACAGCAGCCATGATCTAGAAAATGTAATATCATTTTGTCTCATCTTAGCTTCTATGCAGATGGAGGTTTCTACTGGTTTTAATACAACACATCATTATTCAATACATTTTCCTTTATTAACGCTCGCAGTTGGTCCTGTCGATACACATTCGATTTCCAAATCAAGAAAACATTATTCCTTTAAAACCAAGTACTTCATTACTCACGAACGAGGTTTCACACAACATTCACATTAAAACAAATAAGTTAAGTCTCTTATCTTATAAGATCAAGTCTCTTAACTTCTAACATCAAGAAACCATTTTCACTTACATAAGGTCGTTATAACTAACTTCCCATAAAGCTATTATAACACCCTATGTTTTAAACCAACCAAATCACTTAGCACATGTACGCCTACCGCATCACATAGTTCACAACAATCATGCTAGAAAAGATAGGAAAAGGTTCACATACCTCGCGACGATTTATCGACAATAAGCAAAATGCTCCAAGTACTACAACCTTGCTAGCCCTTTCCACTCCTCGAGTAGAATACGCTACTCTTAGTACTTTCACCTATAAAGGTCACAAACGCCTATTAACCCCAAAACACAAGTTTTCTATCTTTCTATAGAAAATTGCAAAGACTTCCCGCAACAACAGAATCTCCTCTCTATCGAGGCCGCTACCAAGCCAACCAAGTGGGTTTACACGCCTACCCTGACGTACAATTCTACTCAAGAATACTACACAAGTCTACCGCAATACACCCTATGTAAATACAGTCAGCTTTATTCTTCAGCTTAAGTCAAAAGACATCTGAATACTAAGTATAGTTCCATATATAGTATACTTCAACTATATACTCTAACAAACATGTAATTTCCAATTACAATAGAGGACAAGATAATTACCTCGATAAGCCCAAAATTATCCGAGTTTAATGTCGCTTCCCGAGCAAGGTTTAGCTCCACTCCACGCGCCCAAACCACTCCAAACAACCCTTAGAAGTTCTAACCAACTTCTACTCACATACTTCAACCAACTACGAAGATTTCCTTAGTGGTTTCTGCCGAGACTAAAGGACAAAAGGTAGTATTTCCTGACTCTACGTGAAAGAGGTATCTTTGGAATACTACAAGGTACAAGGCTAAGGTATTTTGGGCATTATAACAATACTGGAAGACAACTTTCTACCATGTGGGTAGGCTCTGGCTAGCACAACTAGCAGTGAGGGGGTGTTCTCGGCCATGGCCTCTTTCTAAGGGGGAGAAGGAGTTGGACGAGAGCAACAACAAGGAGATGAGGGATTTCAAGACTTAGACAAAGTGAGGAGTGAATGAATAAGTCTTCACAAGTGAGGTATTTATAGCAAAGCCAAAGGCCACCCAATGGCCAAGATCTAGCCAAGTGCTACACAAGTGTAAGGCCAAGATCAAGCCAAGTGCACCCTAACCCTACTCCACAAATCCCTCACAAATATCTACACAAATATCTACCACAACTTGCCCATCAATTCGCCCTAGCCGCTTCTTTCAGTCCACCAACGAGGGTGCCAAGTGTTGCCCTCTCGCTGGTCCAAAACGCCCGCCTCTAAAAATTCGCAAAAATACTAAATGACATAGCCGAATTTTCCTTCGTAAGCTTAGTAAAACGCTTCAAAAAACGACTCTAATCAGGTGTTGTGCACAATAAATATTTCGGCCAAGGGTGCCACATGGGGGTGACACGTGTCGCCCCCCGATTCGCCCAGAATATTTCGTCTTCCGAAAATATCCAAAATACCGGAAATCTCAAAATTCTAATATAATCTATGAAGTCCAAATACCAAATCTGGGAATCCAATTCCCATTAACGAACCTTTTTCTTCACAAATAACCGGAAACTTTTCCGCGAAAAACTCACATCTTTCTTTCTTTTCAAAATTTCTGCAGACTCGCACGCACGCCCTCACATACATACCCCGCAACTACGGGTATAATATAAAGGAACCTCTAAGGATCCCGTGTTTTAGAAGATCAGAACCTTCGAGTTTTGTGAAAGTGGTCGCGACGGAAGGTCCATTGACGTGTTTACATATGTCAGTGGCCATGTGTGGCATCGCTGGTCTTGTGCGCTTTGATCGATAGCATAAGATGTAGATCGGCGAGTTTGTATAGCTGACAATCGATCGAGAACCATTCGGGACGAATGTTTCTGGGGTAAGAATGTTACACCCCGTAAGTCCGTGGCATGTAAAAGAGAATGTATGTAAGGAATCAAGACTTGGAAATCGTACTATGAAGAATTGTTTTTCCGATGTAAAATCTTCCGAACGCCTAAAAGAAAATGTTCGCTGTTGAGAATCGATTCTCAAAAGGCATTATTTGAAAGAGTATGGAACTCTTAACCTTATGGAAATTTATTTTTACGGATTTGGTCACGCTGGGACCACCGAGGAATTTTACGCTTTGGGGTCCACGAGGGTTACGAAATTTTACGGATTTAACGAGAGGCAACACGTGGCACCCCCACACGTAGTTGTCACGACCCGATCTCGTTCGCGATCGTGCCTTACCCCGCACCCTAGTGATAACAATATCGTAGAAAATCAATAAATAAAATTTAAACAGAAACAAGAGACAACATAAGAAAACAAAGCAACTAAAACTGGTTGTCTTCATGTATATACATATCAAACCGAACAGTTAAATCCTTTTACAAACCCTGCCCACAACAGTACTACATACCTCTAAGAATGTAACAACAACTATGACGGGGCAGGGCCCCGCCATACCCCTGAATGTACAAGTACCTACAATGATAGGGGACTATACCCAAAAGATAAGCCTCCGGAGAAACGGAGCTTCACAACGCTGAACTGCGATCCCATGAGCGAGGATCAAAATCGCGTGTACTTACCGCAGATGAACGCACTTCGGGCGAGGTCAAGATAACAGTACCAAGTATGTGAAATCAAAATATCAGAATGAAATCACATTTCATCATTTTATAAAACCATTTCGTAATGGTAAACAAGCCAAGTGGCAAGCGGACGATGCCCACAAAATAATCACTCACATAACCATGGGTCTCACGCCCATAATATCACTCACGCCTGGAACTCATTCTCATCACGGCAAGCATACTGATGTAAAACAACATCCATATGTGAACTCGAACACTAGATCCTCGCTCGGCTATCAAACCGACGCCAAGTAGAATAGCCAACTACCGCCTAAAAGCTAGTCATAAAACTTCACTGCAAGGTACTAAGCCAACTACTGTGATCCAAAAGCTAGCCACGAATCGCCGAGGCAAGTACCATGCGAACGCATTCTAGCCTACCGTCTCACGAGATATGACCGAGGCAAGTATCTAAAGCTATCTACCGTAGCCCGCCGATACACGAAATGACCAGACAAGTATCTAAAGTGTGCCCAACCACATGTACAAATCAAGCCCGTGATCGCCGTCACCGCGCCACCATGGATTAGCGTCCATGGACAAATAACATAATCCTCACAACGACCGCATGCCCCAAGATCTTACCTCTGAAAGCATGGCCATGAAACCATCCTATCGACGACGCCCGCGACCATCCATCGCGGTCAAGATGTCCAAAGGAAATAACAAGATAATACTCAAAGTGGACGCATACCGCGACCATCCAACGGTCAAGATGTCCAAAAGAAATAACCAGATAATACTCAATAGTGGACGATACTGCGACCATCCAACGTGGTCGATGTCCAAGCAATCAATCGATAGCCGCCTCCCCGAGAGACACTGTGAGAGCACACAATCAAACACTTGCACAACAAAGGCTATCACAACAAGCATAGGCAAGTTCAACGATTTCATTTTATGTCAACAATACGGGTTCAAACCCAAAATAATACCTACTTTCATTCTTTCAAAAACCTCTTTACGTAAAGATACTAATACTGTAGTATCAAAAACACATTTCCTTTTCAAACCAAATTACTTCACCTTCAAAAATCTTTACAAGACTTTTAAAATCAAGTACTCTATACTTTTTAAACCAAGTGCTTTTCTTTTAAAACAACATCAATGTATACTTTTAAAACCCAAGTAACTTACTTTTTTCAAAACAAGTAACCCATACTTAAATCAAGTTACTTCTCCTTTTCCAAATCAAGTCGCTTATAAGTCAAGTCTCTTATCTTTCAAGATCAAGTCTCTTAACTTTCAAAATCAAGTCGTTTATCTTTCAAAATCAAATCTTCTTTTATCTTCATAAAGTCGTTATAACTAACTTCCCATAAAGCCATTATAACACTTTATGTTTTAATCAAACAAAATTCATTTCACACACGCACGCTCACCGCATCATGTAGTTCACAACAATCATGCTCAAGAGTATAGGAAGAATCACATACCTTTTAGCTTAAACCACAAGCCAAGTCAAGTATGCGCAGAGAAGAACCACCTATAACAACCACAATATATCTATCAATCTCTAGTTCTCTTCAGAGCATATTCTAAGTAAATAGCCTCCTTATTCTACTGAAAATTCGGCAAAGACCTCCCCGCAAACACATAAATAACCTCCCTAACAAGGCCTCGCTACCAAGCCAACAACTCCAAGGATTACACGCCTAACCTGACGTGTTCAACTCTGCCTCACAATAATACTACACAAGTTCATCAGAATACATACCAATCCTTTATAATCATCCTCCCAATATAACTTATACTCAACTCTAAACTACTACAACATGTAATATCCAATTACAATAGTGGACACCGATCATTACCTCGATAAGCCCAAAATTATCCAAGATTATAAGTCGATCCCGAGCAACGCTTAGCTCCAAATCCCGACGCTTCAACCCGCCTCCAAGCAACCCTTAAGCTCCTAACCAACTCCTCTTCAAGATCTAACTCCAACAAGTGAAGAACACTAAGGCTCAACTATGGCAAGTTTCGCCAAGGTGAAATTCTAAGGCTGTGGTGTGAAATATTTTCCAACTCTGTACACAATCTTCCTAACACCCTAAGGAAGAACACTTATAAGTTTAGGGATTTTGGACAACTTTTGCTCAAGAATTTCAAGGCAAAGCCGAGAGCAACCTACAGCTTATGGAGTATTTTTGTCTTGGAAATCAAAGTGGGATTTAAGAATAAGTCTTGCTTTCTGGGTATTTATAGAGAAATCAAGGTCCAAGATCAAGGCAATTGTGTGGTGAGATCGGGGTACAAGTGTGTGTGGGTCCCACCCTCCAAATGGCTACATTAAAATACAAGACAAGCTGGCTTGCCACTTGTAAGGCCATTTCGCCATGGACACTTGCTGCCAAGTCGCCAACTCGACACACGGGGTGACACATGTCTCCTCCTACTGGCCCAAAATATTTCGCCTTCCGAAAATATCCAAAATATCGAAAATCTCAAAACAAAGCTGCCCACAAAATCAGAATTTCTCCCGTGGGCCCCACGTGACCATTTCCGAAAATAAAATCTCATAATTCTAATATAATCCAAGAAGCCCAAATACCAAATATGGGAATCCAATTCCCATCAACGAACCTTTTTCCTTCACAAAACCCGGAAACTTTTCCGTTTAAAAATCACATCTTTCTTTCTTTCCAAAATTTCGTCAGATTCTCGCACGACGCCCTCACATACATACCTCGAACTACGGGTATACAAAGAGTCTTGGACGAAATTTAGCGAGGGTATATTGGTCATTGACCACCTTGAAGATTAGTCTTGCTAGCATGACATCGTTGATTTGTCAACTTGTCCACACGGGCTCGATCCCAGCGAAACCCATCCAAGCCTCACATTTGTTGTAATCTAAGCCCTCCAACGTGTTTTAAATACTTCACTAGTAGCAAGACTTGGCATTTTTACACTTAGAAAATTGAGAGAACTTAGAGCTTAGCAAGAGTGTTTCCTGCCTGCAAGTCCCACACAAAAAAATTTGTAGTTTTGATCCATTAGCCACAAGACTTTAACCCAAGGTCCCTAAGGGTATTGTAAGGATATCTCAATAGAAAGATTTTGGAAAACGGCGCTGTATTAGTCGCAAGCGGAAACTTAAGGAGTTCTTCAACTTTGAAGTCGAACTTGAAGACGGGTTATTCATAGGCTTCTAAGGAATGCTTGAGTGGATTGGAACCTAAGGAAAGGAGCTAAGAATTTCTAAGGCGACTTTGAATCTTGGAAATTTTAAGGGCTTGGAAAGGTATAAATTTTGTCGCTTTAGCAATTAAGTTTACTTATTGATCAGAGCTATGGATATTAGCAAGCATGAGTTATATATTATGTAGTTGGATTAGTGTATCGCTATCGAACCCTAATCCAAAACTAGCATGTTTAGCCTTAAGATTACAATTCAAGTCGATTATTAGTTTAAGTCGTCGCATGTTGTATAAAGAAGGAAATTGTAGTTGTTGAAGTTGTTTATGACTATATAACATGATTAGACCTTAGAACTTGTAATTGTAAAAGGATTGGAAAAGACTTTGAATTGTTGGTTGTTGTCAGTCGAGAACGGCTTGGATTTTTATACTACTGTATGAATCATGGGCTGAATTTTACACGATTGTAAGGCGCTTAATCCCTTTGTTTGGTTGTTGTTTTGAGCCTTAAATGTGGCGTGTTGGTTATTGTATTCGCCTTGAAAAAGGTGGCAAAGTGAGTAGAAACAAAGGAAGTGTCGCCCGATTTTCCGTAGAATTGCAGACCGTGATACTTAGTATTATTCTACGCTGAGACTAGAAGTCGATAGTCTTGTTGTGACCATTATAGGTTGACACTTCTACGCACGCGATTCGCTTAGCTTGTGGATTTAGCCAAAAAGTATGTGAACTATCTCCTCTTCTAGCATGATTCCTTAAGATCAAGAAAGCACGCCCTACTCCTTAAACGATCCATTCATCGGTTGTATTTGGATTGCCTAAAATAGAATTTGTTCTATGTACTGAGTGTACTTTGATGTTTAAATTGTGTTGTATAATCCATTTCCTTAGTGAAGTTTGGATTCTTAAAAGTGAATGTATTTTACTTAAAGTACATGTAGTCTTAAAAGGAAGTGGTTTCCAAATCTTTTGGCTAGTGCCTTAGTTCCAAAACCTAAAGGTCATTATAATGACTTTGTGAGTCAAAGGAGTTATTTAGTTAATTGTTTTAAAAGAGGAGAAATGACATGATTTAAGAGAAGTAACTTGTTTTGAAAGGCGTGAGTTACTGAGGTTTAAAAGGTAAGAAACTTGTTTTCTATATATTAAGAGACTCAAGTATTTTGAAAGTTAAGAGACTTGATTTGAAAGTTTGTGATACTTGGTTTTAAGTATAAGTCACTTAGTTATAAAAAGAATGGTTATAAAACCATAAAGGGTTATAACCGCTTTATGGGAAGTTGGTTATAACGCTTTATGGAAGGTTTAGAAAGTTGTCTATTTTGAATAACGGGCATAAGTTGCCTAGATTGTGAAAAATTTGAAGTTACTTGGTTTCAAGCTTTGAAATGAGTTTCTAAAAGTATAGTAACTTACTTTGAAAATAGACACACCTCGATACTACGTGTTAGTATCTCGGGGTTTTACACAAAAAGCGAGTCTCTTGAAAAGAACGCACGCACGTAGTACTTTGGCTTGATTAATTGAGAATTATTCCATGTGTGCCTTGATAAGTACTTTGTCTTGATTAATTGAGAATTAGTCTAAGTGTGCCTTGATAAGTACTCGCTTGATTAATTGAGAATTATTCCACGTGATGCCTTGATAAGTACTTTGGCTTGATTAATTGAGAATTATTCTACGTGTGCCTTGATAAGTACTTTGGCTTGCTTAATCGAGAATTGCCTATGCAGGCCGGGTACTAGCCGGTTTTGTGCTAGGTATACATTCATTTCGGTCATTCCCGTTTGTGGCATTTGCATATTCCGTGGATTTGCTACCCACGATGCGCGAATACCTCACGCGGTCCGTATGACTTACGCGGTGAAATAGTCCCACGCGCGGGTCCAACCTATGCGGCGAATACCTCACGCGAGTCCGTAAGTGGCTTACGCGGTGAAATAGTCCTACGCGAGAATACCTCACGCTGGTCCACGCGACCTACGCAGTGAAATAGTCTCGTGAGTAGGATTGCTCAACGACATCGCGCGTGGTCCCGCTGATCGCGAGCTTCCTATTTTATATCAGATGTATACCATCGCTTACTCATTGTTAGTAAGGCATGTGGTGTCAGAATCGATTATCATACTTGTCTCCTGATTTGTTTGTGTTACCCTACGGTCATGCTTTTACGATGTGGGATTCCGGCACGACCACGAGGTATTTAGGACAAAGGTGGACTCGTGTTCATGTATCCTTATCGCGTTATTATATCATGGATCGCCAGCGAGGAAGGATTCCACGGGCATGATTGATATCACGGGCGCGAGACCCATAGTTATATTCGAGTAATGACTTCGGCGGGCCCGCGCCCCCGACTTGATATGACCGCCACGATTGGTAATCGTAGGTTGGCTATCATACATGTCTCCCGCTTTGTTTAGGATCGTTATGATTTAATTACAAGATTTCATCGCTCACATACTTGGTACATTCTTCAGATCGACCTCCTTCTGGTCGCGCTACGCCGCAGTTTAGGTACGCTAGCCGTGATCGGCAGTATAGACCGCTAGAGTTTTGGATAGCTCCTTCCGTCGAGTTTATCTTTTGGTATGAGTCCTTTCAATACGTGCTTTGTACGCATGGGTACGGCGTGGCCTCATGTCCCGCCATAGTTCAAGATAACTCTTGAGGTCCGTATTCATGTGGATTGACTCATGACGGTGTAAGGTCTTTGTTTATGTATATATGGCAGCCTTGTCGGCTTTGCCTTTGCACATACGCTGGTTTTTAAAAAAAGAGGTGTTATTTAATTTCCGCAGCTTTACTCAGGTTGTTATGGTAGGCGGTGCCTGTGTAGGCACCACCACGTCGGGGTTCTGGTGACAATTTTGAGTCACAATTTTTTTCTTTTGAGTCATAATTGTCTCACAAAAGATCATGTGTCGTAGTTACTAGAAACACCTAGTGAAGTAAGGTGAAATAATGTAACTAATTAAAAGCAACTATCTAAACACTTAGGTTAGATATGCAAAAACTCACAAAACTGCCTATTCGAGTTTCGCTTGAATTGTGCATGCTAAATGATTTAAACCTATGTGTTATGATTGCTTGCTATTTGAGGCGAAATAGTTAGATACGATGTTAGGGAGATGACTCAAAGCGCTTTGTTAGCCAATTCTTACCACTCTTTTCTATCCCTGACATTAAAAGTATCCCTAGTCAGCCCCATTGAGCCTAAAAAATGAACTCTTTCTTTGACACCCTATATTCCCATACTTGTGCCATAAGTAAACATGTGAAATAGTTGGAATAAATTGTGTTAAAAAAGAGACAAAAAGAGTGAACAAAAGTGATGCACCCCAATAAAAAAGTAAGGAGAAATAGGCAAAAGCCTAAGTTTGGGGGTGCTTGTTATTATAATACACTTCACTCTCCCAAAACAAAAGAGGGGAAAGATAGATTTGAAGTGAAGAAAAGAATCAAAAGAAAAGGGAAACACTGAAAATCTAAAAAGCTTATGGTACACAAAAATGAGCCTAAATGCCTATTTTTACCTACCCATGCCTAAGCCTACATTACAACCCTTAAAAGTCCTGAAGATCTCTTAGATGCATAGCCATGATTAGTGGAGAATAACAACTAAACATGTCATAGGAATTTTGAAATTAACATGCATGATTCAGTATTTGACTTCCATTAAGCATGATAAAAATGAGTTTGCGAAATATCTAGCTTAATGTATTTGAATGCTGAAAATTTCAGGCTATATGTTCTTGCATATTATTCTGCTAACCTTCATGTTTTTCTAAGTAATACCAATGCAGCAAAGTGATCAATGTCAGTGAGTCTTTTATTTTCGTTTCCTTGAGTCTTTATTTCTTTCTTTTTATCTTTGCTCGAGGGCGAGCAAAGGTTAAGTTTGGGGGTATTTGATCGGTGTAATTTATATACACTTTTTGAGTCATTTTTAGTTAGTCTTTTGTCCCTTTTTGTACAAATAAGTGTCGTATTAGGATAGATTTTCTTTCTTTTGAGTCAAAGTGGTTAAAATGGCCAAATGGCGAAACGAGCTAAAAAGGGAAAAAGTGAGGCTTCAGAGCTTAAAAGACGAAAGTGGCGAACGGGCGTAAACACGCCAGCACGCGCGCCCCTGCATGCCAGAGAGCGTGGTCGCGGCGCAAATCATCCGGCGTGTCGCAGATCTTCCGGCCATGCGCGCCGATAGCAGGGCCGCGACACCCAATATCCGGCGCCGCAAGCGCAGTACGCCGGCGCTTCTGCATAGCTAGAGAGCAGTGACCGCGCGCCAAATCATCCGGCATCGCATCTCGGCCAAGCGCCGAGAAGGTGGCTGGCGCGACGCTGGAAAATCAGTTTAATGACGATTTTCCGCCAGCCTCAAGGGAAAAGTTAGAGGCGGTTTGAGCCTATAAAAGGAGAACCTTAGGCGCTTTTAAGGGTTCCCTTTCGCACAACACAAGGCTTCTTGGATTGAAGATTGAGACCATAATTTAGTAACTTTCTTTCTTTTCTTTTCTTTTCTTTATTTCGCTTTTTACGATGAACATTGAATTAGTTCTTGTCATGTCAATGGCTAGAACTAATTCCATTATAGGTTTTCCATGTTAAATCACTAGAAACTTATGTTATGAATTGACGCACGGTTATGGTTATTCTTCTTCTTGTTGAGATTTGTCCAATAATTGCTTTGAATGCTTGGTAATGAATTGATCACTAATTATCATTATTTATATGATTTCTAATCAAACTTCAAAGGAGCGAGGTTGTGAATACGATGTAAGTTGGGTAGACATATTTTGATCGGGACGAAAATACCTCAATTACTCGTGTAGCTAACGCAGAGGTCTAAACACTCCAATTTTACGCACGGCGCGTGACTGCTAACTAGGTTTTTGGTCTTAATCCTCCTATAGAGTCATCCTTATCACCGAAAGGTAGAAAGGAGCGACATCGGGTCGAGTGTTTATATAGCCTTAACGGGAGTATAAAACGATTTAGTAAACCTGCTAGCTCCAAAAGAAGAAGAACCACAATTCATTGCATTAATAAGTAACATAAGCGGATAGTTGAGGAGACGTGGAAGCCCTATTCCCATCACTACTGAAGTAAAAACATATAGATAATTAGCCTTTATAATTGTTAGTTATAATCAACAAAAATCAATATCGGTTACCAAATAGATACCAAAAGATAGATAATTGGTACTTGAACACTAATCCTTGTGGACGATATTCGGTCTTACCAAGACTATATTACTTGTCACGATAACGCGCATTTGCGTTAAAGTGTGTGCATCTTTCGCGCATCAAGAATAAAGTGGGTTTGGACACGGCTCACTTATTACAAGTTTACGCGCCATAAACGGGTCCCAACCCTACCCATCGATACTCATGAGAGAAACCAACCGCTCGTGGTCATACGGGATAGTGCACTCCTTCCTGCACTCCAAGTCCCCAAAGAAGAGAAGTTAAGAGCATCAAGACCACCAAAGAAGAGCAGCAGAGGCCGCCATGGACGAAGACGAGCCCGAGATAGAGGCTCAATACGCGGCAGAAGTAGCCATCACCACCTACGTAATCGTAACCTTCGCTGCCTACGATGGAGCAAGCATCTAATCGATAAGGATGATGCAGAGTTTGGACACGGTGATACAAGGACAACAAGAAACGAGGCAACCAATTAACGAGTTGAGTTTCTTGTTCAACCAGCCGTTCACGACTATCCAACGCCGCCACGCCACCATTTTAAACCAAGTTTGTAAGTGTTTTGTTTCTTTTATTGTTTTGAGTCTCGCACACATCGGGGACAATGTGTGATTTAAGTTCGTGTGGGTTTATTTGTGTCTTATTGTTATAGTATGTTTAAGTCTTTTGATTGTTTTCGTATATTTTGAGTCATAATTTTTTTCTTTCGAGTCATAATTGTTCACAAAGATCATGCATGATGTAGTTACTAGAAACACCTAGTGAAGTAAGGTGGAATAATGTGATGGAATTAGAAGCAACTATCTAAACACTTAGGTTAGATATGCCAAAAACTCATGAAATATGTCTATTTGGAATTTCTACTTAATTGTGCTTTGTAAATGATTAAAACCTATGTGTTATGATTGCATTATTCGAGGCTAAATAGTTAGATACGACGCTAGAGAGATGACTGTGCAATTCTTTGTTAGCCAATTCTTACCACTCTTTTCTATCCCTGACATTAAAAATATCCCTAGTCAGCCCCATTGAGCCTAAACATGAAACTTTTTCTTTGACACCCTATATTCCCACAATTGTGCCATAAGTAGAAATGTGAAATAGTTGGAATAAATTGTGTTAAAAAAGAGATAAAAAGAGTGAACAAGTTTGATGCACCCCAATAACAAAGTAATAAGAAATAGGCGAAAGCCTAAGTTTGGGGGTGCTTGTTATTATGATACACTTCACGATCTCAAAACAAAAGAGGGGAAACATAGATTTGAAGTGAAGGAAAGAATCAAAAGAAAAGGGAAACATTGAAAAGCTAAAGAGCTTATGGTACACAAAATGAGCCTAAATGCCTATTTTACCTACCCATGCCTAAGCCTACATTACAACCCTTAAAAGTCCTGAAGATCTCTTAGATGCATATCCATGATTAGTGGAGAATAGCAAGTAAAAATGTCATAGGATTTTTGAAATTAACATGCATGATTCAGTATTTTTATGTTATACCTCAGATTTCCAGAGTAATGCGAGGCGTATGCGATTAAATTTTTGCCTTAAGAATTGGCTAGAATTTTGGGCACAAGTGTCGATTTGAGTCGCTTTTCGACTAAACGCTTCATTAGTTTACGCTGGGAAAATTCCGCCATGTCATTTACTTTTTTATGGATTTTTCCGAGAGATTTAAACATTTTGGACAACGGGAGGGTGACACTTGTCACCTCATGGTGGACGGATTGGTGGCCGATTGGCTCACGTTTTGTGCCTTATCGTGCCTTGTTTTGTGCCTTGTTTTGGCCTTGTTTTGTGCATTGTTTTGTGCCATGTTTTGCGAGTAGGGTTGTGTGCACTTGGCTCGATCAAGGCCTTACACTTGCCTTGCACACGGCTTCGATCTTGTCCATTGGTCGCCCTGGCTTCCCTATAAATACTTCTCCCTTTGTTGAAGACTTCATCATCCAAACGTGTTCTAAGTCTTGCAATCCTTCCCTCTCCTCTTGCTGCTCTCGCCCCAAGCCTCCTCCCCTTCGAGCGCCGAGAGTTCCCCTCCTTGTCAAGGCCCTTGGCCGAGAACCCCATCTCGAGTGTTTTCACAGGTACCCCCTTGTGGTATTGAAATACTTCCAAGTATTGTTATAATGCCCAAAATACCTTGGCCTCATATCTTGTAGTATTCTAAAGTTACCTCTATACGTAGAGTCCTAAATACTACCTTTTGTCCTTAAGTCTCAAACCAAAACCCTAAGGAAATCTTCATAGTTGGTTGAAGTATTTATGTAAAAGTTGGTTAGAACTTCTAAGGGTTGTTTGAGCGCACTGAGTAGAGCTAAACCTTGCTCAGATCGACTTTTATCTCTGATAATTTTGGGCTTATCGAGGTAAATAATCTTGTCCCCTTTTGTAATTGGAAATTACATGTTGTTGTATTATATAGTCAAGATACTATATATAGAATTAAGTTTAGTATCGCAATGTCTTTTGACTTAAGCCCAATTTAAAGAAAGAATCGAATCAGAATTACATGCGATCAGACATGAGACTTGTGTAGCTTGTTGTGTAGTAGAAATTGTACACGCCTGCTAGACGATAAAACCCCGTCAAGCTTGAGCCACTTCACAGAGGAGAGATTTACGCCATGTGTGGGGAGGCCGAATTTTCTGAGAAAGACGGGAACTTGTGTTTAAGATTTAAATAGACGCCAGTGGCCTTTATAGGTGAAAGTATCAAGAGTAGCGATTCTACTCGAGGAGTGGAAAGGGCCAGCAAGGTTGTAGTACTTCGAGCTTTTTGCTTATTGTCGATAATCGCCGCGAGGTATGTGAACCTCTTCCTATCTCTTCAGCACGATATGCGTGAACTATGTAGTACGGCAGACGATACGTGTTAATCGTGTTTGATTGTTTAAAACATAAAGTGTTATAACGGCTTATGGAAGTCGTTATAACAAATTTACGAAGGTAAGAAAATACTTTGTGGTTTTAAAAGGTAATCGATGTGAATTATAACCGCTAGTTATAATAAAGAACTTGATGTATTTCAAAAGATTTATAAATCGCTTTGGAAGGAGAGTAACACTTGGTTTTAAAAGGTTTTAAAAAGAGTTATACTAGCTTTTGGGAGTTAGGTATAATGTCTTAAGAGAGGTAAAGAAAATGGTTTATCATGTTAGAAGTTAAGAGACTTGATCTTATAAGATAAGAGACTTAACTTATTTGTTTTAATGTGAATGTTTGGTGAAACCTCATTCGTGAGTAATGAGTACTTGGTTTTATTTAAAGGGATAATGTTTTACCGATTTCGAAATCGTAACGTATCGCACCACCGCAATGCTAATAAAGGAAAATGTATCGACTAAAGAAGTATTAAAACCAAGAGAAACCTCCATCCGCATGAAGCTAAGACGAGACAAAATGATATTACATTTCCTAGATCATGGTCGCTTAATAAGATTGATTATAAACAAGAATAACCCACTCACATATAAGACATATGTTTCTCAAAACGCTTAAAGGAGAATTATGTTTTAAAGGATTAAAACTACTTAACTACGTAAACCTTTTCTAAAATGAGAAACTCGAGCATTTGTAATTAGGCAAACCGAACTTTAGGAAAAGAACGCTGGTACTTGAGTTTAAAAAGAAAGTGTTCGCTTTACTTAATAACGTGAATCACTCTAGTTTTATACTACGTATCGGGTGACTTTATAAAATTAACGATTCTTTTAAAAGGACTTAACGATGTAGTACTTTAGGTTAAAACCTGACTTTGACATAAAATGAAAGTACCTTGAGTTGTGTGTAACTTGCTTATGCTTGTTGTTATGAAACTTGACCATGTTACGGTGATAGCCTTGTTGCAAGCATCGTGTTCACTGACTACCGGCTCATCCGAAATGTATTTCACTTGACACGGCTCATCCGAATGTATCTCACTGAGTACGGCTCATCCGGAATGTATTTCACTTGATTACGGCTCATCCGGAATGTATCTCACTTGATTACGGCTCATCCGAATGTATTTCACTTGACACGGCTCACCCGAATGTATCTCACTTGACTACCGGCTCATCCGAATGTATTTCACTGACTACCGGCTCATCCGGAATGTATTCCACACGCTTATATCGGGTCCATAAGACGGGCCGAGACCTCATATACGATTACATGATTTATACCTAGATCGCCAAGGATAAGGAGTTCCACGCACGAGGGATGACTTCTGGCGGCGAGTCCCGACTTGACATGCATCGCTTATGTCGGAATCGTAGTTTGCTTATCATACATGTCTCTCGCTTTATATAGACTATTATGATTTCATTTACGTTGTTTTACGCCACATACTGGTACTGGCCAGATCGACTTCTTCGGGGCCGCGCTCATGCCGCAGTAAAGGTACATCGATCGCCGATCCCCGCTTATAGGATCACATTCGGTTGGGAAGCTCCGCTTTCTCCGAGGCTTATCTTTTGCATGGTTCCTCGAGTTGTAGGTTCTGTACATTCGTGGTACGCGGGCCCCGTCCCGCCATAGTTGTTGTAAATCTTAGAGGTCTCAGAGAACTGCTGCAGTGGTTGTAAAAGGATTAAACTGTTCGTTTTACGATATACCAAGGCAATCGCTTTTGGTTGGCCTGCTATTTATTATATCTCTTGTTTCATGATTCATGTTTTATTTTCCGCCGGTTTTCTCTCGATGTTGTATCACCAGGTGCCCGGTAAGGCAAGAACGCCCGTTCGGGCGCATAAAGCGGTATCGAGCGCTTAGTCTCTGAAAGTGCTCTGCATCGTGTCTAGTAGTAGTCTTGATTATCGTGTCGTGCACCACATCTATAATCGTGAGGCTATAGGACATTTAGGATTGGTTTCATTCTTCTCATTCCGAGATCGCGGCTTAGAGCCGTGGTGATAAATCGACCCTCCGACGTATTCCTTTCCTTTACCGCTTATGCCTCCGCGTAGCGCAACCTGTGCCCAGATGGGCAAGGCAAATGAGGGAGTCGTTAGAGATACAGAGGAGTACGAGGGCGCAGCCCTGGCCAAGACTGAGACAAGCCCGGACGGCTGGTTTAGCGACGCCGCCAAAGACCAAAGAGAGCTTAGAGCCGCAGCAGTGGTCACGAGACTACAAGACCTAAGCCTCCACCCCACACCGAGCCGACGAGACGGGTACGCGAGATGGCCGCCATCGCCGTGGTCGTGGGCTGATATGAGGATAGGTCGATACGCAGCCTCCAAATTTCGAGCACCCGTAGTTCACCCCGAGCGCATATGAGGCTACGGATTTTCTCGAGTCAGAGCCCGCCAAATGTTCTATGGATCGAGAGCCGAGGACGACCGTGGAGTTTATCCGATACCACAAATGATCATGAGAGTGATCGTGAGTCTCGCAGGCGTAGTGTGGTATTGGTTCGCATCACCGCGTGATACCGCAGCTGATCGTTTGATTCGCTGGAGTTGCCCCGAAGAGTATGCACTTCCACCGCATGGGACGAGTTCTCAAGGGCTTTTCTTGCACATTTCTTGCCCCCATGTACGGCGAGGGCTCGGCCGGCGATTTTTGACGCCGAGGCGTGATCGCGACGGTTAGAGAGTACAATGTGAGTTCGACTCATTAGCTCTGATGTCCCCGCCAGAGTAGCCGAGCATGGAGGACAGAGTACACCGCCACGCCACGGGCCGATGAGTACTCGGCGAGGCTTGTTCGGTAGCCTTCACCGCACGGACATTGCCCGCACGCAGCTCACGACCAG